>APFE031525375.1:20315-79137 GCA_000404065.3 Pinus taeda | reverse complement strand
CCACTCTCTTTATTTTGGATAGCATGATTTCCACCAGCAAGTCTTAGCTCCCTTGCCACTCGGGCCTCAAATTGCCAAAAAAAAATGGTTCAACAGTCTGAAAAAGTGATACAGCGAGTTCCTTTCTGCCTTTGGGAAATTCGGCTTTCAAAACACAGTGGCCGTCTTGCCACATTAAACGTCGCCCACTATATTTACTCAAATAAAATTCTTTGAAGATATCCTGATATACTGCATGAGCAAATCGTAACCGAGCCTTCTCCACAGCTGCCGGAATCTTAGGATCATTTTTCAGTAATATAGCTTGCTCCATTGATTGCACAATATTTTGTAGTAATGGTATCCCCATCCGATAATTTATCGATTCTCCATATCCTTTATTCTCTCTTTCTTCTGCTAAATTCCGTTGCCTTTCTTCCACCATCTTCTTTGCTTCTTTGGCTTTGATCCAATCCTTTTTCAATATGTTCTCACTCAGAGCCGACCAAACAAGCGCAGACTCTGTTGGAGCCAGGTCCCATGGATTTTTAACAACTGGTGTTTTGAGCATTGTGATTGTCTCGTTAGCATCATACAGTTTCCTTGTCTTGCCCGTTTCAATATTCTTCAAAGAAACAGTCTGATCCCAGTGTCCATCGATCTCATATAGGTCCTGGGCAGTAGTAGTACTGAATATTTTGCCAGTAAGCTTTGTGCTGGATCCTTTGAGCCCAAAAAGGGACTTCCCTCTGTAACATAACGTAGCCTCCAGTCCTGACTGCTCACATTTGACTGATACATTGCCAACCCACTCGGTGCAGGGGCTGGGCAAGAAGCGGAATGATAGCTTGGGGCAATTCATTTCATAGTTCTCACCAAAGGACAACAATCTGAGAATTCTTTTGCCATGCACTGTTGCCTTCACTGAATTCCCATAGAAACGAGGAGCAGGCTGTTGCCACCATGTCATCTCAATCTGTTTTTCTTCATTAGTTGCATGCAGTGCTGAAATCGGTGGATGGTGTGACACCTGCTCTAGCAGCACGTTGAGGTTCCCAGAGGAAACATGGTGTGTTTCACCCAGAACAGGATTGTAGGGAACTTTAGCGAAGATTACAGGTCTGGTGGTGGAGATGCTCCATGCCACCACAACTTTAAACCTTTCCAGTGGACTTATTCATTCGACGCACTTGCTAAGCAAATCCCGTGCGCTGCAAACCACACTGTCTCCATACACCTGCAACTGGGATTTGGGCATGTTGAACTGCGGAAGCAGCTCGAATTTGCTAAGGTCGGAGCCCAGCGTAACGGGTTTGAACAAGTTCAAAATCCGTGAAAGAATATGGTTCTTTTGTTTTGCATGCCCATGTCCGTATAAACTCAGGTCATGTGCATAATCCAGAGACGATGGAGGAGTGAGTACCGCCCTTTTGGAGCATGGTTTTTTCTATTCCCACGCCTATTCAACAAGCTCATGGAGGCTTTCTATACAATGAGTCACTAAACAAATCAATAACTGGAATGCCTTGTCACGGCTTGCCCGTGTAGCACATTTTGATTGAAAGACATGATCACTTTCTGGAGTTGAACATATATCTCACCATCAGCAAACCTTTTAATTCTAATTTTACCAAGATCCCGGCCCAAGTAACATGCAATTTCCTGTGCAAGAGAAGGATTTGCCGAGCGTGAGAAAATTCGTAGTCTTGTATCATGCCCCAAGTCTCTTTGAACATTGGATGGATATCATCATCAAGATCAAACCATTTGAAATTTACATTAGCCCTCGAGGCAGAATATAGAGCAAGTTCCCGCTGGTAAAAGGCCAAGCACTCCTATTAATGGACAAAGCTCTTTGTAAGCATTCCACAGCCTTCTCAGATTTTGCTAGCTCTTGGTATGACTGTGCCATATGACACCATCCCTCCTTGAAATTTGGATCAAGCTGCAATGCTTTTTCATGTGCCTCAAAAACTCTCTTGTATTCCCCAACAGATACTAGTGCTAATACCATGTAACTGTATGCAGACTTATTATCCTTATCCAACCGTACACATGTATCCAGGTCTGCCACAGCATCTATACAATCCTTGGATTTGAAAAATACCATACCCCTTTCCTGTAGGATGTCTGATGAATTGGGGTCAAATTCAAGAGCTTTAGTTAAGTCTTTGACAGCCTCTAGACTTTCTCCTAAAGCTGCCCTTGCCTGTCCACGCCGCTTCCATGCTTCTCCAGTTGTGGGATTTGATAGAATTGCCTTGGAAAAATCTGCAATTGCAACATCAAGCTTTCTTTCAAATGCATAGGCAGTTCCTCTTCCAATGAGTACCTCAGAGGAGCTTGGATTATCTCTAAGTATCTAGTTAAAGATAGCAATGGCCTGATCATACCAAATGACCTAGACAATTCTCAGATTCATCAATGGTTGTTGTCTCGAAGAGGGGCTCGAATAAGGGCTAAGAGACACTCAAGTCTTTGCCTTCAAAAACAACTTTTTAAACAATGATCTGAAGTCTGTCCAGAGAAAATAAGTTTTCAATATTTGTATAAGCCCTTAGTTCTGCCTCAGACTTGTCGTCAAGGTCTTGTTTGTAGCTTCTGAAGTGCACACAGTAAGCCTCATTAAACTGTGCCAATTTCTTAAGCCCAACTAATGATGCCTCAGCGAATCTGCCTCAGTTAGAATACATCCTCTGAGCAAGTCAGAAATTCACAGCAACCACAGAGTTGAACCTTCATTTCAATGTATCATGAAGGATTCTGAACTTGATACTTCTCTTAATCTTCAGCCAGATGCCATTCTCAACCAGAGTAAAATGAACCATGCATATATCAATAAAATGTTTCGCTGTCAGAGGAATTAAATATGGAACATTGCTGTAAGCAAAGCATGACATATTTGGCCTGTACATATGTCGATCACGAAAGGTGAATACCTGCTATGAGCAGGATGCTAACAGTGGCTCCACTTGGGGATGGCTTTTCCTTGCGAAAAGTCAAGAACAGCAGGTCAGTATGCCTTGGTCTTTGATGCTGCTCTCTGCAAAATTCCCCTTGCTGGCTGCCTTATTAATCCTACCTACCTACCCTAACCAGCACTTACTTTGCCGTCAAGTGAAGTGAAATAACCAGTGTAGCCACTTAAGCAATTGAAGAAAGAGATGAACAGGCTCACTGATGGTTGATGAACTTGGAAGCACTATTCTGTCATGTGCCCCCATAATCAAGATTTTGGCATAGAAAGGCCACTGCTGATGTATTTGTTCCTTACGGAGAAAACATGCTAAGGAACTTGAGTTTAGAAGCAGTTCCATGTAGTCTGATATAGGATCAATAAAAACATCATGTGGGATAGCTTCTTCTGGGCCCTCTTGGTCGGATGAAAGATTTGCCTCTTTGGTAATAAGCCCTGCAACTAAATCTTCAGTCTTTGCCTTGAAAACATAAACATAATTATCCTCAATCTGTAAGTCAGAAGGTAGTACTATTTCCTCATGACTTGGGGAAGGAAGATTTTGAAGAAATGCTTTAGGATCACGAAAATGATATGACTGGATTTGAGATTGCAAGAATTCAATTTCTTTTTCATATCTTTCAACAATTAAATCAAGGAAAAGGTTATGCGAGCCACCTGCTGTTTTTGACAACATCAATTTGAAAAATTCTTCATCAAGCTCAAATTTTGATAAACTCTCCCTGAAGATATCTAGAGCTTCATCAAATGAAACATCTTCCACGAACCCAGTCATCCTGTTTTACTGATAATGCTTTGGAACATGGACTACTTGGTTGTCGAATTGGTTCGTTCCTCAGTGGAGTCTTGAATGAAAATGAAGTGGAGTCGCCAGGTGGATGTCGTTACTTTGGAGTGCCTGATCTCTGTCCACCATCGAAGATCAGAACTAAACATGAACACTCTTTCAGTTCCCCAGTGGAGTCGCCATTATGTTAACACCCAGGTTGTCCTCTTTGACTCCCAAGAGGATACGGCCGGGGTAACCACTAACCAGGCTTTGGACTGCCGGTCCTAGCCTACCAGCAGTCAGAGAGGGCTCTCTCTATGTGGTTTTTATGATCTTAGGCTAGCTATTGAGTACAAAGGGTTTTGTTTTTTTTGGTGAGGAGAGAATGGTCTTAAGCAGGGAGGCATGCGAAGCGCGAAAGGTTTAGAACATTGGGCATGGAGTCAAGGATGTGGACTGAAGAATGTGTTTTCTTTGGCAAAGCGGAATACAGAGCAGGATAGCTACACATGGACCAATATTGAAGCTTGAAATGAGATGAGATGGAGGTCAGGGAATGAAAGACAGCTAAGTAATTTTCATTCGTGCTGACAGAGGGAACGGGAATGAATATCCTATAGGAGCAATTACTTGAATTCCTACAACAATATTCATACACGGAGGAAACTAGTGCAAATATGAGCCTAAGAGGAATTCATATTATAGGCTAGTTTAGAAGACAAACATAGAGAAACAACGAGAATTGAGCACAGAGTGTTGTTAAACAAATTCTGAGCTAGTCTTCTTTCTGTTGTCTAGATCATGACACAAAGGTGATATAAGCATATTAAAACTGAAAACAGAGCCAAGAAAGAGAAGAGGAAACTTATTGGTCCATGAGGAAACACGAGAATTCTGTAGTCTCAGTCTTCAGCCATCAACACACATGTAGACAGTTCAAACACGGTTATTCCAGCAAGCTCTGTTCATTGAGTTTCTTCCAGCGTATATAGCAAGCCTCAACTGAGTTCAATGATCAAAAACATCTCCTCCCTTTGAACAGTACATAGAGAGGTTTTTATAGAAGAAATTTACAGACTTAGATCTGTGGATCAGATCTCAAGGAAAATATATCAAATATCTATCTAACCGATCTCAACAGATCCGAAGTACATCACTGTTTGCTGCTAAAACTAAATGCATGAACGACTGTCTGGGCTGAGCTGGGGCAGCTGGCGTTTTGGAGTAAATATCTTAGGCTGCGCATGAGGCAGCAGTCTCAAAAATGGATTAAACAGTGATCCTGGAGCTGTGCGCTGGCCGTTTGGTCATAACTGGGTAATAACTGCCCAGGAATCCTTTAGGCGGTTCCATAAAAGATTTTTGTCTTTTTGGATTGAGGCGGTGGCTGCCTGTCCTGTTCTCCGCTTTATTCCACGCCTCTGGTATTGGATGTCTTCCGCTTGCATTATATTCGATGTTGAAGCCATCTGGTCTCCTCCTCCAGCGATTGACCGACTCAATTATATTGCCCCAGTCCCAGGAGCCTTCGTTGGGGAAGCTGAAGAAAAAGGGCGACCTTCGACGCTTATGTCCACTGTCCTCAATATAAATGATGGGACCTCGACTCTGTCTACTCAGTATGGTATCCAGCTCGCTGCGAGACACATTGAATGCTACACTGAGAACATGGTCGTCAAATGCTGAGAGTACTGACACTGGATCTTCTCCGCCAGCCACAAAGAATGACTGAAAACTTCAAGAGCTTTAGGCTATAAGATGTGTCCAGGCCACAGGTGATATGAAGACGCTGGCCTTCATCTGTGTTGAGTATATAGAAGACTGAACCGCCAGGGATTCGGTACACATCTCCAATTTTCAGATTTTTCTCGATGAAATCCCCGTGATGAACCCGTCCAACCTTAGCAAAGCCTGACATGCTCAGAAATACAAGGAAAGGTTTTTTCTTGAAGAGGAGGTGAAGCCGAAGAATTCCATGGGACCGCTCCTTGCGGCAATCTGGCAAACAGGGTAATACTGAGGAACCCAAAATACATCCCCAACACCAACGCTAACATCCATGGCGTTTGTTCTGAAATGCGATGTGAATTCTGCCTTCGCCCCTCGTCACGATTCCATACTCTGTCGCACGGGGATTGAAATGAGGGGCCATCATCGCTCCCGCGCAGGTTGACATAGAAGATTCTAATGTCAGGCTCCTTCAAGGCAGGGTAGTCATGTCTGTCTACTGCAAGACTCCATCCATAGTCATTCCGTTGCCTATTTTCCTCATTGCGGTGATTAATGAGAGCATGAATTTCTCGTTGAAATTTATTCAACTCTTCTCTATGAGTTTCTTCAAGTCGCCGATAATTTTCCTCTGCTTTCTGGCGAGCAGAATCTGTCAACACACTATAATATTCCTTAGATATTTCCAAATACTTATTCTTCTCTTGGATAGTATTATGGAGGTCTTCCACAAGCTTATTCTTTTTTATCACTAAAGTTATCACTCGACCACAAAACTTGAAATAGGTAAGATGCCCAGGATTCACGCCAGATGCAGAATTGGGAAAGAACCTTCGGCGATCTTTTGGGCATGATAAAAAAAGTGCATTCTGAGGATTAAAAATCTCACGGCATATCAGAGAAAACCATTCCCGCAAGACACCTGGGCCAGTTGCCTCCTCATTTATAAACTCCACAGAAATCCCTCCCTGCAAAACTTCAGATTCTGCATAAGCAAGTAATTCAAATGATTCTGTCAGCAGCTGAGACCTCTGAATAATAACCTCCTGTCGTTCATCATGGTCATCCTGTGGTTCAGGCAGCATTGCCACAACAAGTCGCTTCTTAGACTCGAAATCAAGAAGAAAGCCATAGTCAAGTAGCCAAAAATGGTCATCATGCCACCGCAACTGTTTAATAAGAATGTTTAAAGCTGAGCGACGCAATTGCAGTTTCAATAACAATTCTTCCATTGCATCATCATATAACTTAGCAATGGCATGCAAGCCTTTAAGAAAAACAAGGAATGGAGCCCAGCTGAAGGGATGATCGTCAACTGATGATGTTCCTGGAGCAACCACAACATCTTCAACAGCTTCAAGGCAACTGTCAATCTCAAGCAGTAGCTTCTTAAAAACTGTTCTAAGCCATTTGTGGGATCCAATCTCTTCCTTTAAAGAAACCGAACAGTTGGTAATAAGTGTCTGTTTCTCACATAAATCTTCTTGAAAACCTTTACTTTTGTCTTCTATATGAACTCCATTTATTTGTACATTGGATTCAACTTTGCAAGCTTCCATGGCTTTGCAGAGAGGTATCACAAAAGCTGTAAAATCCTGCCCCTCTTTGACATGCTGTATGTCTACTGCCCGATCCTTAAGAGCACATGCCCTTGTTGTCCATCTTAAATTCGATGACAATCTAATGGATAGCTCACTCACAAAGGGAGAAAATTCTTGAACAATGGTCGATGCCTTTGCATCATGAAAATATGGACTCCCATAATTTCCAGAATTGATAGCAGCATCAATCTGGACTCCAAGAAGCTCGGTAGCCCCGTGGACATATGAAAGAACTTCAATGCGTGATACAACTCCACTAGTCACTGAGATTGTGTCACCGCCAATTGGATAACCTGCAACAGTGACAGCATCCTGCAAAGTAGGCAGCGCTCCAAATTGCACTGGAGATACTCCTTCCCAAAACTCATCATCGCTCACAGCTTCTTAAGCTTCACTTGTGTATGGTGCTCTACCGAATGGGCATTTGTCAGCACTCTGCGTCCATCAATAATAAACCCACTGCTATTATCCTCTTGCATAAACCTCTCCCGCATCCTTCACAGCATTTAGTTGCAATCACTTCTAATGCCTCTAAGGTGTCATCATATTGATGTTTTCTGTTACATTCAAAGACTGGAGTAATGCGAATGCAGGACACTCGGTCATTGGCAGTGTAACGTATCCATTCATATTTAGGATTGGAAATCTCTGCAACTTTCAAAGCTTCCTCTATAAGTAAGAGCTCTGATGGCACATGTGTTGGTGAAAGTTTGTGTTAGAGCTGTTTTGCTGCAGCTATTTGACCAACCTCTAGAAGTGATAACACAGCCCTTTCAAGTTCAGCTGCTCCGACCCTTTCTTCCCATCCTGCAAGAGCCGCCTCTATCTTTATATTTTCCTCAAATGATGGAAAAGCACCCCCATGTTCTTTACTTCTGATAGGAGATATAGAAGATAATAGATTATCTTCAGTGTCACTCCGACCTCTTTCTGCACTATTAAGTGGAGCTCGTTTATGAAGTACATGCCCTCTGTTCCTTCGTTTTGGTTTTGAGCCACCACCAGACACATTAGTGGAACTAATGTCTACTATGTGTGGATTACGATTATCTGACTTGCTAATTTCCTTGTTATCAATTTGATCTGTAGATCTTGCTCTGATGATGTTCAAGTGACTATCCATTATTGCAATGATACTTGCTGTGTGGTCAATGATACTAGCATTATTTCCTATATTACAGTCCTGGTTTGACCTCAAAGTTCTGGCTCAGAAGGATACAGTTCTGCCCACTTTAAGAAATCAGAGGCTCTCCATAAAAGAGGAGCAGGTCCTTCCTCTTTTTGTGATGATTCCATGTATCCACCACGGTGTGCTGCCAAAAGGTCCTTCAAAAATGATTCTGCAAGAATATTGCACTGCGTGCCTCCTCATTCCCATCTGCTCTGTAAATGGATATCAGATAACTTGCTATAGTAGTTGCCAAAGTATTCAAGGCTTTGCCAGCAGCCACAGAGTTTGAACCTTCATTTCAATGCATAATGAAAAGGATTCCGAACTTGATATTTCTCTTAGTTTTCAGCCAGATGCCATTCTCAACCAGAGTAAAATGAACCATGCATATATCAATAAAATGTTTCGCTGTCAGAGGATTCAAATATGGAACATTGCTGTAAGCAAAGCATGACATATTTGGCCTGTACATATGTCGATCACGAAAGGTGAATACCTGCTATGAGCAGGAGGCTAACAGCAAGGAGGACAGCTTCTGTTCTGTTGGGAATACCCATGGCTGCCAGTTCCTCCTGCTCATGCCTGTTTAGGAAGTCTACCATTCTATTGGCTTGTTCTGGCCTGTTTCCCAGTACTGCTTTAGCCTTATTGATCTCTATGTGGGCTTGGCCTAGCAATTCCATCTGCTGATGTATTGTCTTTATTGATTTCCACTGTTGTGTGATGGATTTGCTTATTTTGGCCCATAAGATCCTTTTTATTTCGGCCATGGCTGTTTCTAGATTCAATTCTTTTTCTAGGGCCTTTATCTTGTCCTTGAGGGCCTTTATTTCTCTGCCCTACTCAGCCACCATTATCTTGGACTTGTCATATTTGGACTCCAGCTTTGCCAACTTCTCCTTGGTTTTCTTTATTTCATCGGCATGGAGCTCCATTTTTTTGACAGCCTTGGTTAGGTCCTCTATACTTGGATTGTCCTGTTGAGCTACTGATGTACCTGCTGCTTCTGTTGTGGGGGCCACTGTTGCCCCTGATGTTGCTGCTGTTGTGGAAGTAGTTGGAGGAGCTTAGGAAGTGGATTCTCCCTGTTTGTCTTGTATTGCTCCTTCCAATTCTTTCTCCAATTCTCGGATCCTCTGATCTTGCTGCAGCAAGAGGTCTAGCTGATCCTCTACCTGTTTTTGTTTTTGAAGCTCAGCTGTCTGAGGGTGTTCAGTGGGGGGTAGCTTCAATCTCTTCCTCAATGCATTGAGGTCATCATCTTTCTTCTTTATGAGGGCCTTAACGCCTGTTGGATCATTAGGATCATGCCCTAAATCAACAATGATATCTTCAAGAGATTTTATTCTATTGTCCTTGGCTTTGGAGGACATCCTCTCAATGTCTAGCTGAGTATTAGTGTTTTTCAAAGATTCTTTCAGCTCATGGGCCAATGTGGCCTTTTCTACTAGGGTGGCATAGACCATCTCTCTAGCCTGCTTGTGGAGTTCAATTTGGTCCATGGGATGTATATCTCTAGCCAGGACCTCAAACCTTGTCTTTATGAAGTCTGCAGCTGTCTTAGGCTGCGGCCCCTTGGGCTTAAAATGACTGAGTATTATTTTCTCCTCTTGGATGTCATAAACAGACATCAGTCTCTCTTGCATGGATGGTGTAGCATCTATAAACTGTTTATACACCTCAGCCCTCAATAGCTCATTTTGAGCCTTTATTTGTTTAAAGGAAGCCTTGGTGCTCTTTGGCTTCTTGCTCTGTTGTGATTGAGAGGCCACCTCCAAGCTAACCTGTAACGTTTGCTCCCGCTGAAAGGAGCTTGTTCCTGTGTGTTGGCTGCTCTCCCTGTCCTTTGTTGAAATGTTCAAGACATCTTCAGTAATGTCTTCCACCTTTGGGGAATCTGCCCTTTGCCTTTTGGCTTCTGGCTGGTCGGAGGATCCACTGAGAGGAGTGGACTCTTCTCTTTGTCTTTTTACTCCCCTTTCTTCATGTTCTGGGGTCTGTAGAACTGGGACAGTTAACTGCTGAGTTTGAGGTGGTGGTGTTTGTGTTGTAGGGGTTTCTGGCAGCCCATTCTGTGGCTTAACAACTTGTTCTTGTTGCTGGCCCGTTTGCTGCTCTGTTTTCTGCTCTGTCTCGTGCTCTGTTTCCTTCTCTGTTTGTTGCTCAGTTTGCTGTTCTGTCTGTTGCTCAGTCTATCCCTTTCCTGGCTCATCCTCTGCACCTATTATGCCTTTGCCTTTGTCCATTGCTGCTGTTGTTGTAGTAGGTGCCTGTGGTGCAGTCCTTGTAACTGAGGTCCCTTGTCCTACTGAGTAAGGCAGTCTGAAGGGTACCTGCTGCACATAATCTAGGTCAATTGTCTTCTCAAGCTCTTTGACATTTTTAAGCATTCTTTCTTCCTCAGTTAGGCCCTCAACTAGAGTGTCCGACTGCCATTCTTGTAAGTTGGCATATTTTTCTATCTGAGGGTATTGGCAATGCTTAATAGCTAGAAGCCTATACTTATTTCTTCTAGCAGAGATGAACCCTTGAGGTCCATAAGGGACCCATCGAAAGCTATAGGACAGCTTGTAATTTTCCTTAAGGATCAAGTCTGCAGCTTCCCATCCTTCCTTCTTATTCATGATGAAAGGGCCCATTTCATTTTTGAAGTTAAGGTGAGCCTTTTTCTTGGAGCTGTGGAAGTGGGTAAGGTCTGACTGAATCAGTTGCCTATAATACTCCAAGGCAAACAACCTCATTGGTACGTATTTGGGGAGTCTGTATGGACAGAGCTCACATCCATAGACCCTGAATACTGTATGGTGTTCATATAGGTACCAGTCACCTATTTTGTTATTCTTGGAAAGCTGCAGAGCTTTCCTTATCTCATTGGATATCTTGGGAGGAGGTGACTTCATCAACATGCAGGAGATTGGGTAGACAAACTGGTCAACAAATTCACAGTAGGTGTAGGGTGAATTTGTGACTTTGTGATAGACTGAGGTCCAGAAGATAACAGATCTTCTTTCCCATGTATGATCCAGCCTTCTGATGTAGCATGGGAAGGCTTCAGAATGATAATACATAAACAGATGGTAGATGTAAGCTGAGTATCTGAAGCCCCCCTGCCTGTCCACTTTGGTCAACTGATCATGAATTTTATTGGCTATGAACTTAGCAAAGTTATACTTTTGGGCAGGGGGTTGGTATGGGCTGTAAACAGACAGCAACACTAGCATGGCTCTATCTACATGCTCACTGTTTTGGTATCCCAACACATAGGCTATCATGTCTAGTAATAGCCTGCCTACATCATTGAATTGTTCATTCAGATAGGGAGGTGGCTCTATAGTCTGGCACTCAGGTCTCATGAAGTTCCTGATGATCTTTTGCAGCTCTTCACTGGTCATCTTGTCACCAACGTCCATCAAATAATTCATGGAGAATGGGATCAGCAACTCTGTCTGATCAAACTGTAACATCTTGTTTATGGACTCAGCATTGATGTAAAAGAGGATCCTCCCTGATGGGGTGCTGATAGCTCTGTGCTGGGCATCATAGTGTTCAGCACAGAGGTGAATGATTTTGGGGAAAACATTCACAGCTGGGAGACAGTAATAGGGCAGGTTTGATTCCCAGATGCCGTGTGTACCATGCCCGTCCTTATAGTCTTCCCTCAGTCTACTAAAGGTCTGCAAGAAGTCCCTGTTTCCTTCAAAGTCTCCAATGAGACCATCCTTGTCTACTAATGTCAAGGCCTCCAGTTCCTTATTTGTTTGACTTTGTGAGGCCACACTGATGGATGAGGTTGCAGGAGATGCCATGATAGAAGCTAATCTGTACAGGTAGAGGTAATGGCTTGACAAGTCCTTAAAGAATTTTAGCTGCAGGTCAACTGTTAACACAGTCAGGTGTCCTTCCTTTAGTGGATAATGCAAGCTGGCTTTTGTAGATTGCTGTGAAATTCACAGGGATGTGAGTTGCTAATGAGAGGCTGCAGAGTCAGTGAGGTTTCTTTGGTATGACAGTAGGTGGGCTGTACTTGGCAAAAGGGAACAATGCCGAGCACCTCGGGGGCAATTTCGGGGTCTTTAGCCCACGGAACGAGCACTCCTCTGTCGAATTGGGGTTTAGGGGTGGTGCAGATTACTTGGGTTCACTTTGTCTGACAGGCAGAGCTGAATTTCAAGAGTTTAGCTGGTGTTTAATGGTGAATTTTTTACAGAGAATTGAAATGCATGGGCGAAGTAGGAAACTGGCTAAATACCTGGAAAAACTAGCTTGGACGCTTGCGAGCCGGGCTGTGAAGGCTTAATGCCGTTGAATTGTGGACTCGCAACGGTTGAAATCTTGAATTTGTTGGCTGGAGGACAAATTTCGCGGCAGCTGGTTGACAACGGCTCCTTCTTTTACGCATGAAAATGACTTAAAACGGCTCATTTGGCCGTTTATAATGTTGAAATTTGGAAAAAGCTCGTATTGGCGCTTTTCCGCCGATGACGTCAGCATGACGTCATGGTGGGCCCATAGTATGGAGGTGACGTGGTGCTAAGGTGTGAGCCAGGGTGGCAGGACACGGTGGCGGGCAGATGCGGTGGCAGGGCTGCGTGGAGGGCCACGGGACGCGGGGGCAGGCAAAGGTAAGGTGACGTCAGGATGACGTTAGCGTGACGCAGGAGGGAGACTGGTAAACGGGATGGTGGTAAGCGGGTTCCCCGCACCACCTTTGGAGCAAAGGCGGTATCGGGGAGGGGGCTTCGAACAACCCCGGCGCCCGCCACGCGTCCTTGTACGGGCCCAAAACCATTTTCCCTAGACGCTAAAGGTCGGCAGGTCGAGGAGTGAAATTGATCGCCCACCTTTAGATTTGGGCGGCGGAGATCAGACGGCTGGCGGGTCCTCCGACGGGTCGTGCAGGTTGGGAAGGGGCCCGCCATGTGATTAAAATATTCATTTAAATATTTGGGTGGAGAACCTTGGGGTTTATGGGTTTTTTCGGGTTTTGTCATGATTTGAAAAAAGGGGTTATGGGTAGGAGGGGTTTTGTTATGGTCTTTCTTTGCAAATGAGGGCTAAACGAGTAAAATGACTTGGAATGGGAAGAGAGATGACCAGGAGGTTCATCAAAGTGACCAGGTGTCATTTTGATTCCTTTTTAAACAGACCATATGGCTATAATGCCAAGGGGAGGGATATTTATACAAATTTTGGGGTTTATACACCATGGTGTTAATAGTAGTAAGGAAAGGGTAAGATAGGGGAGTTACATAATAGGATTAGAGGTTAATATGGATGAAGAGAAAAATGTAACAGAAGGCCAATACAACTAAGTTTTCTTGAAAGCAACTTAGTGTAAAGAGTAGATCAAAATGAAAAGATCTTTGCACAAGAAATGTGGCTTTTAAAGTAGAAAGAACCTCCATGCAACCATAGATCTTTCCCTGCATTTGAACTCATGAGGGGATGTTAGTAACAAATGGGAAAAGGGGAGGAAGGGAGGTTAGACATAATCATTTGTTTTGCTTCTCTTATTTTGAATATCAAAGTCAAATCTTTTGAACTGAATATCACTTCTGCAACCCCATCTACCTACCCAACTACTTTGTCTAGCATTTTTCTTCTTGGAGGGTGCACTTGGACTTGCAGACCCTTTGTGTGCCTTTTCTTTTCCCTGGCTTTTTCCTTTGATTTTCTATCAAATTCTACCCTTATTTCTTCCAGGGTCCCAGATTAAACTGTTGGGAATCTTTCTTCTCTACCTGTACTATTTGTCTGCCAAGATTAAACAGTTTGGACAGACTTCTTTCTCTATTCTACAGCAGGAAATTTAAACATGGTATGATCCAGATTAGGCTGTTGGACCATCCATCAAAATTGAGTCTCTATCAAGATGCAGACACACCTTGTGTCTTTATGGAAATATGGGATCTTTGCATCATCAAAGCAGAGCATATTTGGACCTTTTATAGCCAATCATGAAATATGAAACCTATTGATATAGGTAACAAACAAGTGGAATGGTTTTTCAAGTATTTGTTAGCTCCCACAATAGAAGATGTGGCCAAAGGTGGAGTCGTGATCGAAGATAAAGTTATTTCTCATGCTCAGTATTTAGATCTAGTCTATACCCAATTGGGCACGCTCTATGATAAGATACCAAATGCTTTGAGACCCTCGAATATTGTTCCTCCTCCACCTGGTAAATAATCTCATGTTGCCAATGGCATTATAGGTTATGCCAATTTACAGTCGACGAGTAAACCATCTGGTATTTCTCTTTCCGCTCCTGCACAAAATCCTCTATCTCATCCTCCTGCAGATTTTGCTTCCAAGATAAATGCCATCTCATTTTATAAAGGCAAGTGTCGACAACAACCTGGAAAAAAGAAGAAACATCAAGTAAGAAAAAGAAATATTCCTCACAATAGGATAAAAAAAAAAAATCATCTTCCAGTGAGAAATGAAAACTTCGATACCCATGTTTGATTTGTAATGAGAATCACTTTACACATGATTTTCCACACTGCATTAAAGTGAATCACTTTACATGTGATTGTCCACACTACACTAAAGTGAACCGATTACTTAAATCATCTTCTCACACTATGTTGACCATCCCATTCCCCAATTAGGAGACCCATAGGGTTCCTTGGGATGCCTCTTCCTCTAACACATTTTTTATGCTTTCATCCTCAAAGTTGAATTCCGATGTCATGGTGGCCATTCGAATTAAGGACTACGGTAATGCGAATCCATCGAATGGTCAGATTAGTGATCAACATACAAGTTAGACACTGCCATCATCTGATCTTCTTCCACTTCCGGTTCCTATGGAATTTACTATCAAGCCTCCAAAGGGTGTTATCCATAAGTCTACTTGTAACCCTCATTCAAGAGCGCTAAAAATTACAACGTATTTGAAGAGTTGGCTCAGTCTCCTTTAGATATGTCGACTCTTGAGATGTTTCGAAATTTCCCCACCCAAAAGAAGGCCTTATTTTCAGCTATTGGATGTGTGGATCCATAGGATTCCAACCTAGTGGTTTTCTCTCATGAAAAATATACCCCTCGACTTCTGACTCAGTTAGATTTTATGATCCTGGTAATTTTTCATGGTAAGAACAACCATCATTCTATTTTGGATGAGGGAGCTTCGACCTACATCATGTCCTTGTGTTGCTGGAAGGTGATTGGTTCATTCCAATGGATTTAATTGACCACCACATTAAAATCATTTGATGGAAGGAAATATAAAACTTATAGTATTTTGAACTCCCTCCAAGTGGAAGTAGGGCGAAAACCCATCTCTATTGAAGTAGAAGTTATTAATGGACCTTTGGATTATAATATTCTACTAGGATGTACATGGGTTTATGCTATGGCTACCGTCGATTCAAATTACTTATGAATGATCACTTTTCCTCATAAAGGCGGGATCATGGGCATAGATCAACTCACCTTTTTCGCCTCTGATTCCAATGTTACTGGAATTGTCCCTCTTCTAGGGGAAGCCCTACATTTCTATCAATGTATTGGAGTTGGTTTATTGGAGGATTCATCACTTATGGGAACTTTTTCGCTCCCACTGCCCCTCCCCTTCCTAGCTCCTCCACTTCAGTTTTTTATACCAACATGATATCATCATCTATGATCCTCGCTGATTCGTGGATTGTCCCTGATGAAAGTGACATCAAAAGTTTTGGTGACCAAATGCCGCTTAGCTCCGTTGAGAAAGACTACAAAGCCATCTTCTTGGCTTGTGTGGCCCATACTTTTTCTTCGATCAATTGGGTTATGGTTCACCATCTGATCCTTTCTCATGTACATTCTCTATCGATGAAAGCATCATGGAGATAACGATGTTAGACGAGACGTCGTGGTATGAATATCATCAACATTTCTCCTTCCTAGATACCATTGAAGATAATGGTTTGTAGATTTCTGTGGTGTGGTTATTGAGATTCTGGATTCAGATATTCCATAGTGTTCATTTTCATCTTGTCAAAATTTCGAGTCTTGTTCTAGACTCAAAACATCGACAAGATGAAAATGAACATTGTGGAATATCTGAATCCAGAACCATTGAAGATAATCTCAGTAGTGTGTACCTACTTAATTTTGTGAAACACTTTACAAATTATGTTTCCATTCATGATATTGACTCTAAAAAGAACCTTTTGAATATCGAAGAAACCATCTCTCTCGATATTTTGATTAAACTAGGAATAGTTGAAAATTTATACATTGGAGCATCTTGCACTTCATCTAAAGTCGAGATTTATCGAGGCTTGTTTCACGAGGTTAGAGATGTCTTTTCCTGGACATATGAGGAAATGCCAGGTATTGACCCAAACATTGTATTGCATGAAATCAAGACATATCCTGAGGCCAAACCCGTTCGACAATGCCTCCGGCCAGTCCATTCCAAGAAGGCTACTAACATAAAAGCTTAAATCAAAAAGATTCTTTGGGCTGGTTTTATATACCCCATTCCTTTAACTGATTGGGTATCAAATGTTGTCCCTTTGATGAAGAAACAAGGCATGATCTGAGTATGTGTTGATTATTGCGACATAAATCAAGCTTTTCCAAAGGATAACCACCCAACCCCATTTATTGACCAGATTTTTGTGTCTGCACTAGCCGTGAGATTTATTCATTTATGGATGGATTCTCGGGCTATAATCAACTCAACATTCTCTTGGTGGACCAACCTAAAACTGTATTTATATGTCCCTTGGGTACTTTTGCTTATAAAAAGCTCCCTTTCAGTTTAAAGAACGTAGGGGCCACATTTCAACGTGCGATGGAATGTGCTTTCCATGATATCAAGCACATCGTGCAACCCTATTTGGATGATCCCCCTACTCACTCTAAGTGTCGGGTTGGTCACCCCATGCATTTACGGGCCATCTTCCTCCATTGTAGACATTATAACATTTGACTCAACCCACACAAATGTGTGTTCTGTGTCTATTTTGGTCGACTCCTTAGTTTTGTAGTTTTGAAACAAGGAATTCTTACTAATCCTTTAAAAGTCTAGACAATCATTGACTTGCCTGCACCTACCACTTTTGTTTAGTTACAAAGACTCCAAGGGAAAGCCAACTTCCTAAGGAGGTTTGTCACTAACTATGCTGAATTGACCAAAAGATTTACTCGCTTACTAAAAAAATGGGTTCTCTTCCATTAGGATGACACTGCACAGAAAGAATTTGATGCCTTGAAAGATGTTTTGGTTCAGGCATCTCTTTTATATCCTCCCAACTATTAGTTCGATTATTTCTTGTACCTTGCTAGTACCATCTCTACTATAGCTATGGTGCTGGTCCAAGAAGAAAATATGGGGACTGAACATCCCATTTATTATCTGATTCCAAACCTCAATGATACTGAGATCCAGTATATTCATGTGGAAAAGTTTGTTTTGGTGACCGTTCAAGCCGTTCATAGATTTCGCCATTACATCTTGCTTTGCAAAACTATAGTGTTTCACATTGTAACCCTATGACATACATATTGTCACATCAATTATTGGGGGGAATATAATCTAAGTGGATCGTTATTCTCCAAGAGTTCGATATGGTATTCATCAAGTCCAAGTCGAATAAATCCTTAGTTTTTATCGAGCTTATGTGATTATCGACCATACCCTTTATCATCGTGGTATAGATACGATCTTACTGAGGTTCCTCACTCTTGAGGAGGCTGAGAAAGTCTTGAATGAATGCCAGTCGAGGGGAATTCAGAGGAAATTTATCTGGTTATGTTACCATGCAAAAAATATTACACATTAGTTACTTTTGGCCCACCATTTTCCACGACTGTATCCTCACAGTCCAGAAATGTCATGCGTGCCAGATATATGATCAGAAATTTCTTGCTCCGCCTGCTTCTTTGCATCTCATTGTTGTTGTTGGTCCCTTTGCAAAATGGGGTATTAATTTTATGACATGTAACCCTCACTCAGCCGGGGGGCATGGCTACATTATTTTTGTTTTTGACTACTTTACTAAGTGGGCCGAAGCGATGCCTACATTCAATAGTATCGCAAAATGACTGCATATTTTTTCTTCAACCACATGATTGCTAGGTTCATTGTTCTAGAAAAAATAGTAATGGATCACGAGAAGCACTTTGAAAATCATATGATGACCGAATTAGCTGCCAAATTGGGACTTTCACATGAAAATTCCACTCCCTATTATCCTTAGGCTAATGGACAAGTTAAGGCAATTAACAAAGTTATTAAGAATATGCTTCAACATATGATAGGGATCCACAAATCAGACTGACACTTGCTTCTCTTTGCTACTTTGTGGGAATATCAAACCTTAGTTAGGACTTCTACTGGATTCACACCCTTCCAATTGGTTTATGGTTTGGAAGCGGTCCTCCCCATCGAATGTGAAATTCCATCATTGAGGTTAGCTATCAAACTTCTTTGGGCTACTTTCACAGAGGAGGAGCATCTTTTACATCTAACCGTTTGGATGAAACCTGACGCGATGCCACATTATCCAATAACAGGTACATAAAAGTGCAATACGAAAAAAGTGTCAAGCCTACAATCTTCTCGGAAGGATATCTCGTACTTTTCGTATATGACTAGGAGGCCAAAAGGTTAGGCCGAGGAAAGTTCCAACCTATGTGGCTGGGCCCATATGTTGTCAACTGAGTCCTTGCAAAAGGGGCTTATGAGTTATTAGATCTTGATGGAGTTCCATTGGCATAGCCTAGAAAGGGGTTGTACCTCAAAAAATACTATACTTGATCCCATGCATGGTGAATTATGTACATACTATCTATAGGTGAGTTGAGTATGTTTGTAGTGTGTTTTTCAGAGTTTCCCATGGTTTTTGTTGATTCTATTTAATTTTGGATTTTATATGTCAACCTTGAACCGTATATTGGTTATGTCGATGGTGCTAGTCGTAGTACTCGAAACCTATCCTTCACAGTGTGGGCTATCTTTGCTCCAAATGGCAAGATAGTGAGTATGCAAGGGATTTGCATTGGTCACTCGCCTAACAACATTGTCGAGTATAACATAATGGTCAAGCTACTTTCTAATGCTATTTCACATGGTTTCCAGGGTATATTTATCAGGCTTGGCTCACAGCTCGTAGTACTACAACTCGCGAACATCTATTCAGTGAGAAATCCCACCATCCTTCGCATGGTTTTGAGAGTGTGTCTTCTGGAAAGATATTTTGATTTCATACGATATGAACATATTTCTAGAAATATGAATGTGTTTGCAGATTCCCTAGATAATTTTATTGTAGATCGACATTTGCAAAGAATGTAAATAACTTTGAATTCACATCACATCATATTGAAAGAAGAATAGGAACTAGGGAACACTGAATAGGAACTAGGAAACAAAATGTGTGCCCTGAGACACATATGGCTACATTGTCGATATAAAAACTACATGGAAAACATCTAAGTATACAAATCAGTGGTGCTTATGATAAAACAAAACTGCACAAGCTATCTTGCATAGTAATCGACCAATATGACTAGGCACTCCGATTTTGTGTCACTCAAGTCACAATGGAAGCTAATCGATCATTGTCTCATCAATCCCATGTGTCATCCCTTCCATGTGGTCCTCCATTTTTGATAGTATCTTTGCTACATCTGGATCTCGTAGCGCATCTCGTCCTACTTTAGCAACCTGTAATGGCCCCACTGCCTTCTCCTGTGGTTGTCTCTCTATACAACAGAGATATGTAGCACCCACTGGTCAAACAAGTATAATGTTTGGATGAAAAAATCAAATAGTTTAGTCTCGAGAACATAAAAAAACAAAAAAACAAATTGTACAGCTTTCAAAAACTTAATGTTCGAAGTATCTTACCTAAAGCATCCCATTTCTCACCCTCAGGCAACTTGAGCTTTGGATCATCACGTAAATCCATCTCTACATAAGGATAAAAATCAATGATGATGAATTTCCTGCATAGCCACCCAAAGAATGATGGTGAAAATTTGATCCCTAATGGGCATGCATGTTGAATAATATGGTCTATCCACCTCCTAGTCCATGGGGTCCTCAGGTCAATGGGATCAAGTACAATCTTCTGATACTGTAGTAGTGGCACCCGCTCTAAATTAAAAGAGACTAAGGTTGCCCCATAACCAAAGTTATTCAACTTCCACTCTTTTACTTTAGTAAGTTTTTCCTTAAAATTTACCAAGACACCCTCACTCCAGTTGAATACCGTCAGCTCTAGACACTCTATCCCATACTGCATGTAAGATTTTATTGCTACATGTAGTGTTGTGTTACTTCCAATCTTGCAATAATGAACAAGATCTTTCTCAGAGGTAACTAGGTTACATCCTTTATGCCGATCTTCCCATATATAGTACTAAGAGCTTGAGGTCTGCAATATGTAGCGATATAGTCTTTCACCATCTCGCCACCACTTCTTCCACCTAGAAGAGACACAACAGTACCTCTCTTTAACAATCTTGTTAGAAAATAGATATCCTCTACCTATATCTCGATAAGATTCTCCCCAAACCTAAACACATGTTCCTGAATGTCTCATGAGGAGACAAGGTATTTTACCAACTCCATTTGTTGCCTCATTCCAGGAAGCTAACCCACAATTTTTGAGCACTTGGATGGTAACAAGGTCATTTTCCACATTCAAATATTGCTCCTCATGTTCTCTTTCTCACCAGATGAATTCTGCTTTGTGCTAATGGGTACTTGAAACATCAAAAATGGATCCATTAAGCTCTTTCCCACACACAAAACTTGACAAAATTTGAGGCAAAACTAAGAAAAAAATTAGGAAAATGTACCCAACGCACCCCAACAATGTCTACCAGAGCATTGCACCTCTGTCTATAGTGTTTCTCTACCTAGGTGCAACAAATTTTTCAAGATTGGGGGGTGTGTTTCTCCTAGGGCGTTTTTTATGAATCCCAGAGGCCTCAAAACCTTTAAAATCTTGCATGAAATCACAAAAATGGACCATAGAAAGATAGAGAAAGGTCTTAGTTCCTACCTAGAACTGGTGACACTTGAAATGGTTCCCTATATTGGCCGCCATAATCTGCATAAGATCAAGGGAAAAATGGCTTCAAATACTCACTGTTGAACGTAAAACATGAAATGGTAAAAATGACAAGTCAATTTAAATATTTATGGTCATTTTCTCATTATTTTATTCATCTTTAGTGTTTTGACCTAGATATGCATCATTTTTTACTATGAAATAGGTCTGTTTAATCCTTGTTCTGTTGTTTTGACCAGGTCGACAGCTGTTAGCAGGTATTCATTATGATTTGAATTGGTTACTTTGACCACAAAGTCTACTTTTATCTCCTTTTCAGGATCTTTAAACCTACAGAAAAGGAACCCCTTTGGATTCCGCTTTCAGCTCTTTTTAGACTCCCAAAATGTGAAAAGATTGGCAAGCACTTGTTTTTTTCAAACTCGTAAAAGTAAATAAAAAGACGTTTACTCAATGCAAGTTTAACCCTTTTCCGGACTGAGATAGACTAACTATGAAAAAGGAATACCGTAGGCGAACATGGCTAAGAGGTTTTCTTAGGTATTGTTTTCTACCTGTTCGAGCCTAAGGGCCTGCCTATGAAAAGGGACATATGGAGTTTTCTTTTTTGCCTCTTTTTCAAACTCTCTAAACATGAAAAATATGTCGAGTTTTACCTTCATTGGACTCGTTAAAACATCAAACAGTGATGGACTCGTCGATCATGATGGGGCCGAATCACTCCTTCTCAGGGTTCATTAAATATACTTGGAGGGATTCATCTGAAGGATGAACTTACATATCAACCATATGTTATCCTCCTCGAGCTTGTTAAAAAATAAAAAGGTACTAACAAGTATGGTTGGGAAATTGGGAAAACAATGGATTCCATTTTGCTAATGGCAGTGAGTCACTCTTGAACATGACACTCTTCCACTTCATATCCATGACTGTTGGATTGGGCAATCTACTTGTCTTTTAGTTTTCATACCATTTTCAGAGCCTCCATCTTAGTTTTGGGTCAATGCTTCCAACTCCATTCAGTGTCACCGATGTGTTCAAGAGAAGTCATATAGTTGATCTCTACTACAATATTCTTAGCATTCATTTCATGTTTGCCTTTCCTAATCTAGTTCCATATCAACATCATTCTAATAATTCTGTCTCAATCATGATACCTGTTTCACGTCATTGATGGGGGATACATCAAGGCCCTCTTGCGATGGGTTGCTTCTTGTCGACATCAACACATCCTCCAGGAAGTTGAATTAGAAACATCCCTTTGGTACCTTCATGCTTGCATACATCAATGGAAAGTTTCCTTTCTCTCGGTGATAGGGTTACATCATTGGTCTTCGATCGAAATATTCTGTGTGGTGTTTGACATCAACTCATTCATTCACACCATACAGACTGTACTATAGTACCTTGAGAGCCATTAACATCAATGACGTCTTCTCTCGCTTCTATTAATGGCTCACATCATTAGCAGGTAAATAGATGGTATCTACCATGTTCGGCTCCAACTCATTGTTTCACATGGTTAAAATCATACATTGGTTGGTTTTGCGAATGATATAGAATACCCTTGATCTAGTTTCATCCATCTGGGTTTCGATTTCAGGATTATACAAAGATCACAATGTATGATGGCCATGATCATATTGATAGTCATCTAGTCATGGGTCCACCAGTTGCATCTATGGATGCGTAAGTTGATGATTGTACATGTTCTGTTATCTTATGAGTTGTGTATGGGTATGCCTCCCTCAAGAAACAAAGATGCCATGTTTTAAATGTATTTTAATATATAACACTCGTCGATTGTCCTTAATCCCTTCAATCATCGATCGTCATCTTTGACTTTGTGCTTTAGGGGACATTCTCTTATAGGCCATTTTGTAACATCCGATCAATGAGCCTCCTAATGGGATCAATCAACATCATATTCCCCCTTGTCACCATCATGCACAAAGCCCTAAGAATGTACCTTTCATTTCCCAGAGTTTGAGCCCTAAACTGCTTCATCTGAGCCTATTTGAGGACCAACGCTCCATGTCAGCCTACTGGGGTACATTCACCAATAGGTTTCTCCACTTTTGCCTGCATTGGTCATCAACAAGTTTCTCCCCTTTGCACCTGCGTTGTTTCTAGAAATACAGGAGAATGATCGGGATTCCAGAAGCTTCCTCTTCTAGGAGTTTTTAGAACTTGTTACAACTACTTACCTTGGACAAAAGATTCAGATCCTATCCATCCCTACATTGGAGTTTTCACCACTTATCCTTTGATCCTATCCCTCCATCAAATGTGGTTATCTTACCCTAGATTGGTAATTGGATGAGAACTCCCAACTTACCATACTTCTTTATATATTCCCAACCTTCTATGTGGTTGGGGGTTGACTTTTGGAGAGTGATTGTTCCCTGATGTTGTTGTAGTGAGTGGTCATAATCTCATGAATTTAGGGTGATTGGAGGTGTATATTGTGAAAATGAAAGGACAAATCAACAACTTGGAGGAGCTATTCTACAAGATCAACTGCTACTTATGGTTGTCATCTCCTTCCATTTATAGTAATGCAAAGAATTCATTGTTTTCCTATATGTGATGTTGTTTCACTTATTTCAAGACCATGTTGATCTATTTAATGAAATACTTAGATGATATTACATAGATCTTGGATTGTGTTATCTGATTGTGAAGGTTATAATTTTGCAAATCAGAGCTAGAATTGGATCTTCCAAGCTAAAGAATAAGTGAAGCATACGAAGGATTCTAGGTAGGCCTTGCCGCATGATCTATTTACTTTAAGGAAAAACATTGTGTTCCTTGTTTCTCTGTTGTTCTAGGTTAACCACTGACCTAGGGGAGACACTTTTATCTGCAAACATAAATCTCATATAACATGCCTCATGCCTTTCCAAAGCCTTAGCCATTGCCTTTGCCAATTTCCTTAGCCATTAATAAACCAATGAACATCCACACTAGTATTTCTTGCCCAACATTCATCTTGGAATAATTGTCCCATCAACCGTGGTTATTAATTTTATTACATGGAATTTTCACCAGGGTTGTTACAGTAATCATGAATATTAAAAAACCATGGGAATCATCGTCAAAATATCTATTACCCCCCCTGAGATTATATATCACTGATCCTGAGGACTTAATAATCATCTTCTCTTCTCATGAGGTCATGTACCCTAGATCACTTCTTCAGTCACTGTGAGAAGTATTCTTTTAAGCATAATGTACTGTAGTAAAGATCATCTTCTTTTACTCTGAGTCCAAATCCTCGTCATTTATGCAATAATTCGGTTCTTTAAACACTTATAATTTGTTTGGATTTCTATATCCTCTTGCTATGACCTTTCCAGTTTCTTCATCCATAATCTTGCACTTGGTTGATGTAAGCACAATTATATTTCCCTTATCTGCCATTTGACCTACACTTAGAATATTCTGCTTTAGACCTTGAACTAATAAAGTATCAACTTCTCCTCTATGTTTATTAATTATGGCTCTACCTTTTCCCAAAACTTTTGTTGGAGCATTATTTCCAAGAATAATGTTATCATATTGGTTTTTCTTGAGAGACTCCATCCTACTCTTATCTCCAGTCATGTGATGAGAGCATCCATTGTATATGTACCATTCATATTCTTCTTCAAACGAGTAGAGAGAAAGACCATGCCTTATATGTTCTTCTTCTTTCTATTTATTATGAGAAATGTTGGTGGATCCATCTTTTTCAGGTCTTTTTACATCAATATTCTTATATGATTTCTTGTCATGTTCACTGGGGCGATCCATAGATTTGTTCCTACATTCTTTTGCTACATGCCCAAACTTGTTACAAGCATAACATCTTATATGAGCAGAGGAATAATAACATTTTTCTTTCATATTCCTTTAATTACAATCAATAACTTTGTCACCAAATCTATTACAAGAAAAAAAAAACCCTTAAAGAAGCCTGAGTACTTGGAAGCTGATGATATTTTTGTGAAGCAGTTATTTGCATGTGATTGAAATCGTCTACTTTTGCAATTGGCTACAATTTGTCCATAATTGTGACATATGAAACATTCAACATTATTGATCAGAGGAGAGAATCAATTAACATTTCTATAGTTAGGAGTAAATGATTTTATTTGAAGATTCACTTTCCTTGGTTGTTGATCCGGTTGACTTCTTATCTCTTTGTTGAGAATTTTAGGTTTTGCATTGTTGCCCTTTAAATTCCTTGCATCAACTTGTGAAATAGATTCTCCTTTAGTTGTTTCAAGAAAACCAAGACTATATTTGATGGGGAGAGACCTTTGACTACTAACAATATTATCCAAAATCTTAGTACTATCTTGAAATCTCAAATGTTTATCTTCTTATTATAAATAACCTTTTAGAATGTTTACCTCAGTCTCCATTCTATGATATTTCTTTTCCTTTTCCACATACTGCTTCTTCATATTTTCTTCAACCCTTCTTCCTTCTTCCACTTGCTCCCTTAATTTGAGGATCTTTTCTTTCAATCCATTTTCTTGTTCTTCAAATTCTTGAAGTAGTTCTTCCTTCTGCTTATCTGATTTTTCAAGATTTTCTCTTAGAGGGACAATCTCAACTTCGAACTTCACAATATTGTTTAGATTCCACAATAACATTTACTGATTTAATATGATCCTTGTTATCATATGCCTGCAACTTATCTTTAAGATTAACAATTTTTTTCAAAGCAAGATCAAGTTTTGTTCTAAGATCAAAAATTTCTTCCAACCTGTCTTCTTTTGAATCAACAACTCCATCTGGCATAACAAAGGTTGTTTTGTTATCATGCTCATTTTTTGACATATTGATAGGATTACCTACTAATTCCCCTTATGAGGAATCTTCTTTTGGGAATTCTTCATGGATTTCTTGTAGCTTATCCCACTCTTTGCAGTTGTATAATGCATAACCCTATTTAATGTTGAATCAGGTATGTTATTAATAATGTTACTTAATGCCTTACTGTTGTTTTGCACTTCCTCATATGATGGAGGAATTTTGGTGTAGCCATTGCATACTAAATACCAAACATCACGGTTCATTAGATTAGACTTCATGTTTTCTTTCCATTTGTGATAATTATAATTTCTTAGCATAGGTACCCCTTCATTGTCCATTGTTTATGACTTTCCTTGTTCTTTTGCTTCTATGACCATCATTTTTTAATCTATTTTTCTCTTTAAAATGCTTACTTTCACTTTTATCCATGAGTTCAAGTTCAATTGTTCCACTATAATCATCACTATAATTATTGCATAGATAAGGAAATGGACCAAAGTTAGAAAAGAAGCCCATACATGATAATTATTTGTTACCATCTTCTTCATTCTTGATCAATAGCAAGCAGAGTGCTCCAAAACTTGAATATTCACTGACATCTGTAATGGTCACTACATCTAATATATCACCGTCACAGTTTTATGAAATCCTCCTTTGAGCTATCTTCTTCTTTCCTATCATCTTGACGAATCTCCTTCAAGTAATCAAGCTTCTTCTAAAGGACCTGCTCTGATACAAATTGTTGGGAAAAATATTTAGGAGAGGGGGTGAATTAGTATTTTAAAAACTCACTTAAAATTTTCTTTTCTTTTTCATATTTCTGTATGGGTCTATAATGAAGTAAACATGCATATGTATGCCACTGTTATGTAGACAACTAGCATGTATCCAGTTAACTAACTTTTCAGTTACTTCATCAACTATTTAACTTCAACCAATGTATCATTATTTCATTAGACATTAATTAAATAGTAACCATGTGTAGTAAGAACATAATGAACCATCACACATAAGAAACACATCAACACACATGAACACCATCATTTTTAGGTGGAAACCCAATGTGGTAGAAAACCACCATTGTTATTGTCTTTGTCTTTATCTTTTATTATAAAGAAAATATCTTACAATCTTGTACTAGTGCAGACTCATATCAGCATGTAGGAATCCACCTGCAAAAGGCTACCACCTTCTCTTGTTTTCCAGCACCCATTGAAAGGGAGCTTCAACCCTCAGATCTCATTTACCGGCACCCACCAGAAGGGAGCTCCTACCCCCTGATCTGATTTACTAACTACCACTGAAAGGAATCTTCGACTCCCTTACTGAAGGCTCTAATCCTCAACACTTTAGTGGACCACATTTCACAATTTTCATAATGGATCCACCCGACTCAAAACATCAAACCTGTAGTCCATTTTTCATCAAATTTTTAGATTGGACCCACTACCATCATTTAAGCCCAATTCCAAATAAGAATACTAAAAGAAAACATTGTATCAAATCACTTAATCACTGAATAAACTGAACCACCAAATCAATCATTGAACTAACTTATTCTCAAATAACCAAACCAACTTATATCATTATATACCCATTCACCAAAATACCAAATACCATAACACATATAGTTCATCACTCAAACTAGATCCAATCATTGCAAACACTGATCAATCATATTTCAAAATGTATATGCTACTATTGTGACTCATAGCCACATATGTACATGCTTTCCCTAAAGAATACCTATGTACATATCTCAATACACTGAGAACTAAATATGCATTTACGTATCACTGAATCAATCACTCAGTCATACTTTGAAACCACCACATATCACTGAGCCAAATACATAACCATATTTTGAATCAATTCACTTAATTATTGAACTAACTAAATCAATCACTAAATTTCAATCAACCAACAATTAGTGAAACTATATTAAACTAAACCAAGACAAGACATATCAAAAATTTCAATGCACAACCACTTATCAATATACCAAGCCATACATTGTTACCCATCACTAAAACCAACTGCTCACACTGCAAGCTCTGATCAACAACATGTTAGAATATATATGCTATCATTCTAAAGAACATCTGCGTTTATACATGCTTTCCCTTAAGCAGTCCTACGTACAAATCTCAAAAGACTGAACCCTGAATCTAAATCACTACATTACTGAAACAATCACTAAAACACATACATACCCCATCAAAGATCTCTGAACCACATACAAATCATCTCATAGCAGCATCATTACTATTCAACATTTCATAACATAATCAATTCAATCTTAATCAACACTATCAAACACAAATCATCATGGACTTTATGACATACATTAGAAAACATAATAAGACTGATCAGACATCATATACAACAAAACCCTAGCATATGTACACGACCTTTACAAGAAAATTTTTTGTATGTATGCTCCTTTCAAGAATCCTACCCACGTACAAATATGTTCATATCGCATAATCAATACGTGACTACCCAAAAGCAGATTTGTGTATGTATGTTATCTTTCTGAAGAAAACCTATGTACAGATCTGTAACTACTGAATCATACTTTCGTGGTACCACATAACATCAACCATACCGAAATCTCAACATACACTGTAAAATACACACACCATAACATCATCATCACAAATCTATGAACCATAAGAAGATTATTCAATTTGTAGTCATTTCAGATCTATAAGATCTTATCCATCATCACACTCTCGAGTACTTATTTTAGATCAAACAATTCATCAATAACCCATATCATGCACACCTAGCACTTTTATCTCCATTTCCTTATATAGCTTAAGCCTTAGCCAATACCTTAGGTCAATTATGTAGTTATGCCGATGGTATTCTTTGATGGGATCAAATATTTGTTGCCACACTCATTACTATGGGCCAATACCATGGTAAAGACCCCTAGGATTTAGAATACCATGGTGCAGAAACTATACACGACTTTTATTCACCATACTTGCATATGTACATGGATTTTCTTCACATAACCCGTGTATACTTCCTTAAAATTCATCTTTATCATTCCTTTGTCTCTAAACTGATATTCGTTTGTCCAATATTTCTGTCACATCTGTACTGGCCTGAATACTCATCCTCCTACCATCATGTTGACATCTTTATTATGTAGGTTTCCATCAAGGACAACACATTTGTCATAATTCCAATAGAATGTGGCTATAATGTGATATTTAGCAAAGGAAAGGCCTTCTTCACATAACCTTAGGACAAGTGAAGCGGATCAAGATTCGGGTGAAGAAGATTGTGCCACTTTGAGCACAAAAGCAGAGAACATGTAGAACCAAGACATTGATGAATTGTGGAATAGAAGATTAGGCCACTTGCACCATGGAGCTTTGAATATCATGCAACATATTTATACAAGACTTCCCAAGGGTGCACTAGAGCAAAGAGATACATACAAAGGATGTACATTGGGGAAGTACACCAAAGGAACCTTTCATGATAAGGATAATCAAGTGTAAGTGATCCTTGAAAGAGTTCACTCAGATGTGTGTGGACTTTTTTTGACAACCTCCACGACCAAGGATGGGTATTATGTAATATTTGTAGATGATTTCTCATGTAAGTATTGGATTTTCTTCATGCAGAAGAAAAAATAGACGTTCTCTAAATTTTTGAATTTAAAGAACTTGTTAAGAAATACACCGGCAGGAAAGTGAAGGTTCTTAGGAGTGATAACGGTGGAGAATACGTGTCGAATGACTTTAATAAATTCTATGCATTAGAAGGAATTCGACTAGAGTTAATAGCACCCCATAACCCACAATAGAATGGGATAAATGAAAGGAAGAAAAAAATTGTTGTGGGAGCTTCATGGGAAATGTTACATGATCAGGGCCTATCATTGCAATTGTGGCCTGAAGCATGCAACGTAATTGTAAATGTGTAGAAGAAGTGTCCTCATTAGATTCTTGGGATGAGTACACCAGAAGAATATTTTTTGGGTAAGAAACCAAATGTGGCACACTTCAGGATCTTTGACTCATCAGTTTACTGTCATGTTACCAAGGATGCAAGGAAAAAGTTAGAACCAAAAGCTAAGATGTGAATATTTATGGGGTACACTGATACACCTCACAACTATTGGGTGTACCTTCCATCTCATAGGATGACAGTGTTTCATAGAGATGTGAATTTCAATGAAGAGAAGGCCATAAGATGTTCCCTTGAGAGGGAGATTTAGTTACATGCAAATGAGGAGATTTTAGCTCCAAAGGAAGAACCTCAGGATGATGTGGAGCAACCACATGCAAATGATCAGAGAGTGGAAGAACCCACTCACGCAGAGACTTCCACAGATGGAAGGAAGCACACAGGAGAGGCTGATAGATTGATGCATGATGCTAAAGAGAATGTGGGAGCACCCACATCATAATGTAGGTAGAAGAGGTCACCATATCGGTACACTGGCTACATGGCTCTGATGAGTGATAGTGTAGAGACTGAGCCATCCCAATTCGAGGAAGCCATGAAGAAACCAATATGGGTTGATGCCATGGTAGAGGAATATGACTCCATTATAAAAAATAGTGTTTGGGAAGTGGTCCCATGACCAGTAGATAAGTCAGTGGCGAGTTCTAGATGGATTTAAAGGGTAAAGAAAGCAACATATGGGAGTGTGGATAAACACAAGGCCATATTTGTGGCCAAAGGGTTCTCTGAGGTGGAGGGAATTGATTGTGAGGAGACCTTTGCTCTATTAGAAAGGTACTCTTCAATCATATCTATTCTAGCACTTTCAGCATAGATGGGATGGAAGATACAATAGATGGATGTGAAGACAACATTCCTCGATAGAGTGATTGAGGGAGAGGTGTACATTAAGCAGTTGAAAGGATTTGAGACCTTCAATAGAGAATCACATGTGTGCAAACTCAAGCGAACATTGTATGGATTGAAACAAGCACCTCGTGCTTGATACACTAGGATTGACAACTGTTTCACCGGGTTGGGCTTCACCAAAAGTGAAGCGGATGCAAACTTTTACCATATTGTGGTTGAAGGTAAATTATTGATTATAATATTATATGTTGATGATTTAATTCTAAAAGGTGATGAGAAGTTGGTAAAATATTGCAAAGAGGACCTTGCAAGATAACTTGAGATGAAGGACCTAGGGGTCATGCATTATTTCCTTGGTATGGAAGTATGGCAAGGCGATGAGGAATTGTTTGTCTCTCAGGGCAAGTATTCCAATGAGATACTAAAGAAGTTCCACATGGAGAGAAACAAACCCATGGAGACTCCTCTAGTATGAAATCGGAGGAAGGATGATGCTACTTTAGGTGAAGTAGTGGAGGATACTATTTACAAGAAGCTTGTGGGTTCACTTATGTATTTGGTGAACACATTACTAGACATATATTTTGTAGTTAACTAGCTTAGTCTAACGATGGTTAAGCCAACCAAAATCTATTGGAAAATAGCTAAACATGTGTTGAGATACCTCAGAGGCACCACTTTAATTTTTATTTGGTACAAACAGACAGAGGGAGTGAAGCTTCAATGGCTTCACAGATGAAGATTATGTAGGGATTCCATCCAAAAGGAAGAGCACATCAGGTGGAATCTTCAGTATTGGGTCAACAACAATTGCTTGGTACAATAGGAAGTAGAGAGAAATTGCACTCAGTTCAGTAGAAGCAAAGTACATGGCTTCTAGCCAAGCATGCTGTGAGGCTATCTGGATGAGAAAGATCATTGTTGGGTTATTTGGTAAGTAGCTGGATCGTACAATGATTTACTGTGACAATGAAAGTTGTATCAAACTCTCTGAGAGCCCAATTTTTCATGATTAGTCCAAGCATATCAACATCTGGTATCACCATCTACAAGATTGTGTGCAGAGGAGAATCATGTTGCTGGAGTACATTCCTATAGAGGAACAAGATGCATACATATTGACTAAGGCATTGTTAAGAGGAAAATTTTATCTCCATAGAGGTAAGATTGGGGTACCTGATAATCCATTTGTTGTTGAAAGGGAGTGTTGAAAATGCGACAATAAAATCCTAATTTAATTTTGTCCTTGAATTAAATTAGGAATAAAATTGTTTCCACATCACAAGACAACTTGTACGAGTTAACTAAGTTAAATTGACTTAGTTGGCTTAGTTAATTCGAGTTGAGGGTCTAACTAGAGTCATGTAGAGTGTATCCTACATTATAGGAGCCCTGGTTGAGTTTATTTTAAGTTGTAATTAATTAATTTAGTTTAACTAAGTTAAATTCACTTAAACTAGTTCCAAGTGATCGAGGAACTAGTAGGAGGTTAGACAGTGGGGCGTTGCTTCATGTGTTCAACCAGTTAACTGATGATTCACTCATAAATAACTCATGCATGTTAGATTTTATAATTACCAAATTGAGAATGGAGTTCAAGGGTAGTGTACTATCAGTTGTATAATCATCTAAATTGTATAGGTGGTGCATGCAGTTAGAGGAAGGCCTATGAGGATTGCGCAATTCGTATTGAGGAATTTCCATAATTAATAGGGGTATAATTCCCAAGGAAACAATGCAATTAAATAAGGACTTGGGCAAGAAAAAATTTGGTTAAGTATTGGTCTGGGCTTGTCTAAGAAGTTGTAAGATAGATAGAGATAGTGCAGAGGTTGCTTGAGCTTGAGCAAAGCATTGTAATCTTCTCATATTTTTTGACTAATGAAATATACAGATAGCAAGGAATTTTAACTGTGGTTTTCCCTAGTAAATCATTGTGTAATGTGTTGATTGAATCCTCTCTTATATGATTCGTGATTTCACAATCATTTAATTGTTTCCACTAATGAGTAGACTAGATTCAAGTCTATTGCTTTAGTAAATTACAATTAGTAGTTTGAATCTACAAGTAATTTCTACAGTAACAACATGTGCATTCGAGTTGAATGGTATGCCTACCTTAGCACATTTGAATGTATTTTTGTTGGGATCATATAGTATGCATTTGGTTTTGGATTGGTTGTATCTTCATAGGACCAAAGTGGATTTTTATGACAAGGCCATTGAGTGTTTGGATGAAAATGGAGAATAGAGAATCTTGCAGGGTAAGAAGAAGGAAACATGACTTAGAATGTTGACAACTATGCAGGAAAAGAGCATTCACAAAAAAGGGTGTGTGTTTTTTGCAGTGCATATTTCTAGTGATAAAGGTAAGGATGTTGAAGTTGTAGAGGTATTGAGTAGGTACCTGATCTTGTAGCAGTTTCAGGAAGTGTTTCCAACATAGATTTTAGAGTTCCCCCCTCACAGAGAAGTGGACTTTTCCATTGAGTTGGTACCAGGGGCAACACCCACACCAAAGGCACCGTATAATATGAGCACACCAGAGTTAGTAGAGTTGAAGTTATAATTAAAGGAAATGCTTGAAAAGGGATACATTAGGCCAAGGGTATCACCTTGGGGTGCACCAATGTTGTTTGTGAAGAAGAAGGATGGTACTCTTAGGCTATGCATTGATTATAGGAATTTGAACAAGGTGACCACTAAGAACATGTATTTGTTTTCAAGGATTGATGAATTTTTCGACCAGTTGAAGGGAGCAGTAGTGTTCTCGAAGATCAATCTGAGATCTAGATATCATTAGTTAAACATTAAGGAAGAGGGCATATACAAGACAACTTTCAGGAAAAGGTATGGACATCATGAGTTTGTTGTAGTTCCATTTCATTTTACTAATGCTCCAACTACTTTTAGGTTCTTAATGAATAGTGTATTATGTCCTCATTTGTAAAATTTTGTTATTGTATTCATTGATGACATCTTGTTATATTCTAAGAATGAGGAAGAACATGCTGAGCACTTAGCAGTAGTGTTGATATTACTGAGAGAGCATCAGTTGTATGATAAGCTTAGTAAGTGTAGTTTCCTTCGAAAAAAGGAACATTACTTGGGACATGTTTCCAAGGAAGGAATAATAGTGGATCTAGAGAATATAATGGTTGTCATGGAGTGGGAAGCTCCTAGAAATGTGGATGAGGTAAGATCATTCATGGGGATAACAAGTTACTATAGGAGGTTCATTAGGAAATTCTCTCGTATTGCATATCCTATTACGTCACTGCAGAGGCAAGGTAATAAATTTGGATGGATATAGGAATGTGAATCCAGTTTTGAGCAATTGAAGCAGTTGTTGACGAATTCTCCAGTGTTAAATATTGCAGATCCAAACAAATAATTTGTGGTGTGCACAAATGCTTGCAAGAGAGGAATTGGTGGATTCCTCATGCACAAAGGACAGGTAGTATGCTACGAGTCATGGAATCTAAATGAGCATGAGTAAAATCATATAACACATGATCTTGAGTTTGCAGCAATTATCCATGCATTGAAGTTGTGGAGGCACTATCTTCTTGGCAGGAGGTTTATATTGATGAGTGATCATAGTGGATCGAGGTATCTATTTGACCAGGAAAATCTAAATGTTAGGTAAGCTAGATGGTTGGCCACAATTAGTGAGTTTGAATTTAAGATTAGGTACATCAAGGTTGAGGAGAACAGGGTTGCAGATACTCTTAGCAGGAGAGTATAGGTGCATCACATACCATCTATAAGTTCTTATAGGATAGAATTAAATGATCATAGCTTACAGGTAGGGCAATAGGATGACGGGTACATGGAGCTTATGCACAGGTTACAACAGGGTATAGGTGGGCAAGATGTGGACAATCATCTTACAGCAGATGGTTTGGTCAGATTTAGGGATAGGATATATGTGCTAGACAACAATGAGCTCAAGAAGACTATCTGGTGAGGGTTTCATGCAAAATTGTATTCAAGTCACCCCGGATACCAGAAGACATTGACAACAGTGAAGAAGTTTTATGATTGGACCAATCGTAATAAGGATGTGGCAGATTTTGTGGCTAGATGTTTGGAATGTAAATAGGTGAAGGAAGAATGTAAACACCCAAGTGGACTATTACAACTGATTCTGATTTCATAATGTAAGTGGGAGGTCATTTCCATGGATTTCATGATAGGTTTCCCAAGGTATCTAGAGAACATGATTATATCATGGTTGTGGTGGACATGTTGATAAAAGTAGCGCACTTCATCCTAGTTAAGTCTACATATTCAGCTAGTGATGTGACACAAGTATTCATCAAATATGTAGTGAGGTTGCATGGTGCACCGAAGAAGATTGTGTCAGATAGGGATGCCAAGTTCACTTCTAGGTTCTGGAAAGAGTTATTTGTAGGGTTGGGTATAGATTTGGCCTTCAACACAACTTATCATTCATAGAAAAATGGAAAAACATAAAGGGTCAGCAAGATATTGAAGGATATGTTGAGGATGTATGTGATGCATTAGAAGAGGAAGCAGGAAGAGTATATTCCACTGGTCAAGTTTTTCAACAATGGGCACCAGGTCTCTTTGAGGATGAGTCTGTTTGAAGCATTCTATGGGCAGAGTTGTAATATCCCCATTAGTTGTAGTGATCCAAAGAATAGGCTATTGATTGGAACAAACAGATTGGCAGAGATTGAACATGAAATGCAGTCAATCAAGGAGAATCTAAAGGCAGCATAGGATAGGTACAAAACTTATTCAAATTGGAACAGGTTGTTTAAGGATTTTCAGGTTGGGGAACAAGTGTATTTTCTCATCAAAGCAAAGAAGAGATCCTTGAGGATTGGATCATGTGCCAAGATGGCAACTCAGTTTTGTGGACCTTTCAAGATTATTAAATGGATTGGATTAGTAGCCTATCGACTTCCACTACTTTCGACAGTGAAAGTCCATGATTTTTTACATTTTTCATTGCTTAAGAAGTATGTTAAATATGTTGATCATGTGATTGACTTGTTTTTATTGCAAGTGGATCTAGATGGAAAATTCTAGCTGGAACATAAGTGTATATTGCAGAAAAAACGTTTATTCTCTAGAGTCGAGAAATTGAGTAGGTTAAAGTGTAGTGGAAGCACTTTGGGCCTGATGAAGCTACATGGGAGATGGTAGATCAAATGTAGGCATATCCTTCTTTATTCGTTGGTTGATCGAATTTTTTTGTTATATGTTTTGGTGTGCTGTTTTTGGTATATGTAAATATGCATATGGATGTAAATACCACCATGATATGTGTTATAAAGCTCCAATAAGTGATATGGGTTTCATGTCATTATGGTTTTTATGTTGTTATGTGTCATGCTGTTTGCTTCTCAGTAGGTTGATCATTGTATATACTGCATCGAGTTAAGTTATAAAGCTCCATGGGAAGTATGTTTTCTTTTCAACAATCTTGTTGGTTGTAGGTGTCATTGAAAACTGAGGATGGTGTTCCCCAAGGGGGAAGGTTCTGTAATATCCCTAGTTAAAATTCCATGTAAATAAAGGAAAAATAATAACCAAGGTCATGGGACACGTATTCCAAGATGAGTGATGGGAAAAAAATCCTAGTGGGGGTGTTTATTTGGTTTTTTATGGCTAAGGAAATTGGAAAAGGAATGGAAAATGATTTGGACAGGAATATTGACATTAATTGGCATTTTATTTATGAAAATAATGGAAATTAGGAGAAAAGGAAGGTGAAAGGTCATGGGTTGCATGTGAGGAGGAAAATGAAGGAAAATAATGGGAAATTGAAGAAAATAGAGGCCTCATTAATAAAAAGCCTTCTGAGGCTCAATTGTTACCTTCTGTCAATTCAAATTTGGAGCTCTGTCTATTCTCTCTCTCACATTCTTGGACACTTAAAGCATTCTTTGAGCACTCTAGCATTGGATCAAGGAAAGCAATGTAAGGACCAAGAAGGAAAAGGAAGTAAAAGATAAAAAAAGGAAGAGTTGCATCTAGCAACTATAGTGGGATTATTTGCAAACATTGATTTGCATGCGTGATTTCCTTGCTAGCTTTTGCATGCATGGTACATGCATGTGTGTATTTGGTTCTCTTGTTGTCACTTTCATGGGTTTTGCTAGGTGTGACAATGTTCTTCATCCTTGCATTTCCATTTCCGAATAGCCATGGTGTGATGAGTTCTCTTTTATTTTGTTAAACTGGATTGGTTTCGAAACCGAGTGAGGTGGTATTTGGAAAAAAAGAACATAAGGCATAGGAATCCCTAGACCGGATTGGAATTGCAGTAAAGCTGGATTTTGTGTGCCTTGGTGGGCCTAGGAATCCTTGACTCGTGAATGGTTGGATATACGGTAAAGCCTAGAGGTGTGTGCCCTCGATTAGGCCTAAGAATCCTCGACGATTAATGGCATGATATATAGTAGAGCTTGGAGGGTGGAGTCTTGATTAGGCATATGAATCCTCAATTGTTTTATGGTGAGATATACAGTAAAGATTAGAGACTAGGATACAATAGAATTCCTCACGATGTAGGTGAAGAAATACGATGGCATCCATGCTTGTTTAGGGCATAGTGATCTAGTGCGGATTGTGGTAAAGCCTGAGGAAACCTAGTTTGGTTTGGTTTTGAGTCCCACATTCATGCTTGGAATATGGCATGGGAGTGATTGGTTGAAAGAAATATTTAGTTCAACCAATCTATGGTTGGGTGGTTCATGGAAGTCCTGGTTGGATTTTATATTTATAAATAAGAGCTCATTCTCCTTGGTATTTCCTGTGTAAATGTATTGCCTTATATGTGTCTTATGGTTGTTATATCCTTGTTATTTTTGTTGGTTATATGTTGGTTATGAGTATGTTTTATGACAGACTTGATGTATGGCTCTCATCATGTTTTTATTTGCAAATGAATGTACAATGTACATATGTCTTAATAGATGATAATGCAACTATTGTGATAAGGCAGCAATGCATCTTTATGAATCTCAGATAAGTATGAGATCCCTATGCTCAGATATGTTGTTATGACCTGTAGATTACATATTTATGACATGTTTGACAAAATGCTTGGCATGGATAGTAGGGGTCCAATAAATTCATTGATCAAGTGTTTCCAATGGTACCTTTGTTCCATTTTTATTTATCATTTCTGAAAGTTTCATGAAGCTCTAGGCAGTGGCCTAAGTCTTGGCCCTAAAAAAATGGCACAAAATTCGAGGTCATTGGCTCAAAACTAGCTAAAAAATTCCAAATTCGTTGGCATGCCCATGATTTTGGAGCGACTAGAAGGCCTCAGTCGGATGAATGTCTTGTCATGAAAGCATCTAGGGATCCATATCAGTGAAATGTCAATTTGCCTCGAGGTTGGTCACCTAGAAGGGTTGGTTCACTCCTAAAGATTCTATAGCATGTGTGGAAGATCATATTGGTTTGGTTTGTCGGTTCCACTTCCTTAACTATACTTGGGGAGTCAAATCACATCATAGTAGCCTCTCGTCACAAGTCTACCTGAGCAGACCGGTTAAATTGGGTAAATGTGGGAGGAGGGTGTTACACTCTGGTGTTGGATATATGAAGCAATTTAATTCCTTGGCTACCTTACAATGAATAAATTTATGGCTACTACCAGAATCAATCATAACTATTACCTTTTTATTCTTGATATATCCTTATATCTTGACATTTTTAAGAGTGGTAGTTCCTGCCAATGCATTACAAGATATGGTAGGATTCATTTCTTCTTTCTCTGGGGTTGGTTCCTGGTGTATATCATCCTCTATTGATGTTTCTTGTTCCCTTTATGTAACACTTACCTCACACATTTAACCAAGCTAACCAGTCCACTAGGGTAAACATGTGATGAGAGGCTATAATGATGTGATTCAACTGCCAATGTATAGTTAAGGGAGTGGAATCGATAAAACAAACCCAATCTGACCTTACTTAGGAACTACAAACCCTTTTGGAGACAACCAACCCTTCCAGGTGTTTAACCCATGAGAAAACTTGTCCTTTTGCTAAGATAGACCCCCAGTCACTCTCATGACAAGATATGCATGTAACTAAGGCCTTCCATACGGCCCCACAACAAGTCATGCCAATGAATATGGCATTTTTCAGGTAGTTCTGTGCCAAAGATCCCAGATTTTGTGCCACTTTTTCAGGGCTAGGACTCACGCTACTACCCAAAAATTCATGAAACTTCTAGAAATATTAAATAGCCATGAATTAAAGCTACTAATGCAAGTTTCATATTTCTGGAAGTTTCAACCTACTATCCATGACAACCATTTCGTCAAACATATCACAAATATGAAATTTACAGATCTGAGCATAAGGGCCTCATACTTATCTGAGATTTGTAAAGAACTATTGATGCCTTATCACAATAGCTGCATCATCATCTATTATGTCATATATTCATTCACATCCCATGTACTAATCAAATCATGATAACGGACATAAAAAAGGTCTGTCATAAACCATACTTATAACCAACATATAACCAACAAAAATAACAAGGATATAACAACCATATGACCACATATGAATAATTACATTTACACATGAAATATCAGAGGAGAAGGAGTTCCCATTAATGATGCATAATCCAAACAAGTCAGGGACTTCCACGGACCACCTAACCATATATTGGGTTGAACCAAATCTTTCTTTCAGCCAATCACCCCTGTGCCATATCCCAAGCATGAATATGGGACTCACAACAAAACCAACTAGGGCTTCCTAGGCTTTACCGTATATCCCACCAAGGGATTCCTAGGCCTGAAACCATCATCAATACAACCAAGCTTCACCATAATCCCATCGGATCACTAGGACTATACAAGCATGGATGCTTCAATATCTCTTCACCTAAACGGTGAGGAAATTTTCCATCTCAACTTCTCAGCTTAACCGTGTATCACATCATTACTGGTCAAGGGATTACTAGTCCTATGATGTCACACCACGCTTTGGGATTTACTATGTATCTCTCCATTACTGCTCAAAGGATTCTTATGCCCAATCAAGGGTATTCACAGTCAGGCTTTACCATATATCCCACCCCAAGATTCCTAGGCCTTATGATCAATCTTGAGACCACCCCACATAGCTTCAAATCCATCCATAAATCTAGCTTAACCAAAACAAGAGAACCCCATCACATCATGGCTATCAGAAAATGGAAAGATAAGGCTGAATAACACTATCACACCTCGAAAAACCCATGCCAATAATAGAAAGAGAACAAAAACACACATGCATGTACCATGCATGCCAAAACTAGCAATGAAATCATACATGAAACTCGATACCTACAAGTAATCCCAATGTAGCTGCTTGATCTTGCTTTTCCTTGCTTGATCTCTGGCTTCCTCTTTCTTTCTTGTCCTTCCTTTGCCTTCTTTCCCCCAATGCTAGAGTGCTCCAAGAAATCCCTAAGTTCCAATAGTATGAGAGAGAGATTAGAGAGAGAGAGAGAGCTCCAAAACTAAACTGACAAAAGGTTGTGAACTGATCCTCATAATCCTTTGTATTAATGAGGCCTCTATTTTCTTTGTTTTCCATTATTTTCCTTCATTCTCCTCCTCACATGCAACCTGTGACCTTTCACCTTCCTTTTCTCCTAATTTCCATTATTTTCATAAATAAAATGTCAATTAATGCCACTTTTCCTTTCCAAAGAATTTTCCATTTCCTCTGCCAATTTCCTTGGCCATAATAAACCAAATTAACACCCACACTAGGATTTTTTTTCCCAACATTCAGCTTGGAATATGTGTCCCATGACCTTGGTTATTATTTTACCTTTATTAACTTTATTACATGGAATTTTGACCAGGGTTGTTACAAAACCCTCCCCCTTGGGGGAACACCATCCCTGGTGTTCAATGAAACCTACAACCAACAAGATTACTGAAAAGCAAAACATACTGCCTAAGGAGCTTTATAACTTAGCATGGTACAATATTTAAAATGATCATCATGGTGAGAAGAAAACCAACATGACAAACATAACAACATTACAATCACAACAACATGACACCCATACCTCTTATTGGAGAGTTATAACACAACTCATGGCAGTATTTACATCCATATGCATATATACATATACCAAAACATATGCCAAAAACATTTTCTCAACCAACAAATAGAGAAGGATACATGGCCTGTACCTGATCAGCCATATCCCATGTAACTTCATCGAGCACAAAGTTCTTCCACTACACCTTAACCTACTTGATTGTTCACTTCCGAAGCATGAACATCTTTCTCTACAAAATAGATTGAGGTTCTAGTTGGAATTCTCCTTCTGGCTCCACCTCTAAAAAAGACCAGTCAATCACAAGATCAACATATTTAAATATACTTATTAAGAAATAACACATGGGCAACATCATGGAATTTCACTGTCAGAGGCAGTGCAAGTCATAGGCTACTAGTCTAATCCTTTCAAGAATCTTGAAAGGTCTACAAAATTGAGGTGTCAGCTTCGCACATGACCCAATCTTCAAGGATCTCTTCTTGGGCTTGATGCATAAGTACACATGCTCCCCAACCTCAAAACTCAAACATCTTGTTCTGATCTACATAATTTTTTTGCATGTCCTGTGCTACCTTTATATTATTCTTGATTACCTGTATTTATTGTTCCATCTCTGCCAACATGTCTAGTTCTATCAATACCCTATTCACTAAATAACTCCAACTAATGGGAGTATCACAACTCTTCCCATACAGTGCCTCGAATGATCTCATCCTCAGTGACTCTTGATAACCATTATTGTAAGAAATCTCAATCAATGGAAGGTACTCCGCCTATCTCCTATGTTGATGCATCACATACTTCCTCAACATGTCCTCCAATATCCTGTTGACCCTCTTTGTTTGTCCATTTGTATGCAGATGATGAGTTGTGTTGAAGGCCAACTCTGTCCCCAAACCTTAAAACAACTCCTTCCAAAACTTGGAAGTGAACTTAACATCCCTGTCTGACACAATATTCCTTGGAACACCATGCAACCTCACTACATCTCTGATGAAGACATATGCTACATCATTAGCTAAATAAGTAGACTTCATTCGAATGAACTGTGCTACCTTCGTCAGATTCTCAACCAAAACCGTGATGGAATCATGTTATCGAGATGTCCTTAGTAAACCTGTGATTAAATCCATGGAAATGGCCTCGTATTTCCACTTTTGAATATAAATCAGCTATAGTAACCCACCTGGATGCTTAAATTCTTCTTTGCCTCATTGATATTCTAAGCATCTATCCACAAAATCTGCCACTTCCTTCTTCAAATTCAGCAAATGATAAGACTTCTTCACTGTTGTTAATGTCTTATGGTATCCTAGGTGACCTAAATACAGTATTGAATGAAATTCTCACAATATAGTCTTCTTGAGCTCACTGTCATTTAGCACATATATCATTTCCCTAAATCTGACCAAACGATCTGTTGTAAGATGATAGTCCACATCCTCGCCACATGTACCCTATTGTAACCTATGCATAAGCTCCATTTACTTGTCATCCTATTGTCCTGCTTGTAAAATATGATCTTGTAAATATGTCCCATAGGATCTCATAACTACTATATGATTTACCTGTATCCTCCTACTCAGATCATCTGCAACCCTATTCTCTTTCCCCTTGATATACATGATTTCAAAGTCAAAATCACTGATCGTGGCCAACCATATAGCTTGTCTAGCATTCAGATTTGGTTGGTCAAATAGATACCTCAATCCACTGTGATGACTCATCGCTACAAACCTCCTACCAAGAAGATAGTGTCTCCACATCTTCAATTCATGGATGATCACTTCCAACTCAAGATTATGTGTCAGATAATTCTACTTGTGCTTATTCAGCTTCTATAACTCATAGCACACTACCTATCCTTCCTACATTAAGACTCCATAAAGTCCTCTATTGTAGGCATCTGTACACACCACAAACTTTCTTCTTCTTCTTCTTCTTCTTCTTCTTCTTCTTCTTTTTTTTTTTTTTTTTTTTTTTTTTTTTTTTTTTTTTTTTTTTTCTGAATTTGTAATCTTTAGCACTAGAGCATTTGTCAAAAACTTCTTCGACTACTCAAAATTTGTTGCACAATCCTCTGTCCATTCAAATTTCTTACATTGCCTTTGTAATGATGTAATTAGATATGAAATTCAAGAGAAGTTCCTGATGAACCTTGGGTAATAACTTCATAGCTCCATAAGTGATATTTCCTCATCCACATTTCTAGGAACTTCCCACTCCATGACAACTCTTATCTTCTCTAGATCTACTGCTATACCTTCCTTAGAAACCACATGCACCAAGTAGTGTACGTATGTTTGAAAGAAACTGCATTTATTGAGCTTAACATACAACTGATGCTCTCTTAGAAATCTCAACACTACTGCTAAATGTTTGACATGATCTTCCTCATTCTTAGAATATATCAATATATCATCAATGAACACAATAACAAACTTGTCTAATTAATTACACAACGCACTATTCATCAAGCACATAAAGGTAGCTAGAGCATTAGACAAACCAAGTGGAACTACAAGAAACTCATAATTCCCATACCTAGTATAGAAAGTGTAGATGTCCTCTTCTTTAATGCATACCTGATGGTATCCAGATCTCATGTCAATCTTCAAGAAGGCCACTTGTCCCTTCAATTAGTCGAACAAGTTATCAATCCTTAGCAACAAATACATATTATTGATGGTCACCTTGTGCAACTTCCTATAGTTAATGCATAACCTGAGAGTACCATCCTTCTTCTCCAAAAACAACACTAGTGCACCCCAAGGCAATAAAATTGGCCTAATGTACCCCTTGTTAAGAATTTCCTTCAACTGCAACTTCAACTAGAATAATATGGTGTTCTCATCCTATATGGTGCCTTTGATGTTGGTGTTTCCCCTAGTACCAACTCAATGGAAAATTCTACTTCCTTATGAGGTGATGTTGTAGCGGCTACAACCACCCTCCAAAATTTTTCCTTAGCTTCGATTTGGAGCCTCCCTTCTAACCTTTCACAACAACATGTCTTTCCTTGTCAAGTACACAAGCTTCAATGATTTTCTTGAAGAATGACAACCTCTCCATCAAATCTTGTTGCATCCCCCTCCCAAGTTGTTTCTTCGAACTTGGTCTAGCTGCAGGCTAAACAACTCCCTCAAGAAATTGCACAATTCTAGAGGTGAACCAACCTTCCCTCCAAAAATTACGTAATTCTATCTGGCAACCTATTGGGCTCTAGGAATGCACAAATATACTTGTCACTGTTCACTGGAAAAATTGCACAATTCCTCCCAGTAGGACTGCTCAGCCCAAAAATTGTGCAATTTTGGGCAGAAGTCAGCTTCTCTACCGAAAAATTCTGTAACCCCTCTGGGAAGCCAACCCTACTCCCTCCCAGAAATGCTCATTTTTCCCCTTTGCTGAGCAGACTGATGCATGTGCCTTCAAGTTGACCAGCTCTGAGACTGAGAAAAACTAATTTGCATGCATGGAATGCTTCTCCCAAGGCAGTATGCAAAGGCATCCCTTGATTCATGGATCTATTTTTAGCAGCTGGAGGTTACATGGAAGGACCATTTCAGAAACCTCCCGCCAAGTGTCGCTTTTCCTAGTTTTCTCGCATGCGCGTCACAACCTCGATTTTATCAAAACTCATCAATTGAACACTACAGAGCTCATTCCTCACATCAACCTTGCATCTCAGAAATCCCACATTGCATCTAGGAGTTGTTGGCACATTCAGCTCAGCTATTTTTGGGTAAGCCTGATTTTCATGTCTTGCATTGTGTTTCTGTCACTTTTTTTGTATCGCTTCGTGTGAGTGTTATCTACTTGATTTCAGTGAGTGCTTGTTTCCATTTGCATGTATGTTATCTTGTAGAAGCACCATTCCAATTTTCATTCGTATCTCACTGTTGTCGCATACATGACACTATTTTTCACGAACGGTCGTCGTTGCGGTGACTTGTTTCACACACATGCATGCTTTCCCATTTTCTAAATGATGCACTTGCTATTTGCATGTATGATCATTCAATCTTGTTTACACTCATCTCATCATGCGTTCAAATTTCTCATGTTTTCAGTCACCCGTTAGTTAGTCTGGGTTGCCTTGGCTCAGACCGTGCCTTGCCCGACTAGCACTGAGCATTTTTGGAAGCGAAGGCTCTGCCTTCCCTCCAAAAATTTCACAAGTCTAGCCTAGTACTGACCTCTAGGCTTGCATTGCGCAATTCTTGGAGGCAACGTCCTGTTGGCCCCAGAAACTACATAATGCAGTTTGCTGGTTGTATGTCACTACTAACTAAAATTGCACATTGCGCAGTTTCAACCCTCAGCAGGCCAAGATTGATTGTGCATTGTGCATTTCTAGCAGTAAGTCAGCCTCCCGACTGCCCTAACTATGCCTTACGCAGTTTTGGCAGTCAGTCTCCCAACCTCTTGGTGGAAATTGTGCAACCTTCACATTCAATCACATAGGTATGTTGCAAGTCAGCCCTCAAGTTTATTTTGGTTTTTGACTGATAGATTTCTTTCCATGAGTGTTTCTATGTCTCCAAGCATCACAAGTGTTCGTCTATCTCTCAGCAGCACAAGTACAACGACTTCCAGGAGAGCAGAGTCAAAGACACTATTAAGAGCACAACTGGGGATGCAGCCGGTCAAGTGTCTATGAACTTTCCTATCCACGAATACATCAAGTTGTTCATGGACAAGGATATCAAGATCAATGGCAATGTCATCATAGTGAGAAACACCATCAACAATAGTAGAAGTTAGCACACCTGCATGCAACAATTGCAAGAGGAAGGTTGTTGACAACATAAAGGAAGAGAAAAGCTGCAAGTTCAAAGAAGATCCACTCATGATGAAAGCAGCTTTGGAGATTGAGGCTATGAGGTGATGACGAGGCATGAAGGTCGCATGAAGGCAAAGAACATAACAGAGAAGGATTTTCATGTGTTAAAGCAACAACTCAAGGAAGAACAAGAGCTACATAGATGAGAGAGTGAGTTTCAGTAGGAATAGGTACATCAGGGGGTGAAACATGCATAAACAGATGAAACTGCGTCCGTACAAGTTATGGATCCATCCTAGTAGCTAGCATGGAGTAGACAAGGTAAGCAATGTTTTTGATCGCATGCAAGGGAATTCAGTAGCATGCATGTCATTGTGTGCACACATGTCATCCCACCCATTTAGCACACTCACCGAGGCAAAAACAAGAAGCAAGTCCAACTGGATCTAACATGTATTTTGACAAGTTGATGCACACATCCACCAACACATGCTTGGATATCAGTGCAGACACTATGCATCAACATGTTTCTTGTCTAGTCACACCTAGGATGACCATGCACATTCTATTAGACGAGTTGGACAGAGGAGCCATATCAGAGTACCCGAATGGAATGAAGGCAAGAGTTCACTTCAGCAAGATGTCACCATTGAAGCGCATGGACACCATCATGAATAAACAAGCTTGGCATCAGTTCACCACCATCGATCATCACAAGGATGTCAAAGAGTTGGTCTCACCACAACGGTCCGAGTGTTAGTGATGTCTTGCATGGATTGCTGAAGCCATTTAGCCTCACATGGTACATGTGTAGATTGTATGTAACGTCTTGTCAAGTGGAAGTTAAAGTGTCAATAGTTGGATGTAACAATCATAGAGTAGATGAAGAGTCACGAGGGTAGATGAACTATCACAAAGGAGAAGGTCAAGGGCCACCCCACCCTTTGTTATAAATATTCCCTCATAACTCATTGTAGAGGCTTTTGGTCAGCCAAGCTTCGATAGGAGTATCTGAGAGAAAGCTTGAACAATATTTTAATGCACCTTAGCTTTTCCACTACGCAGAGCTAGTATATCTCTTTGGAGGAGCAAGCGGTTATGGATGTAAAATTCCACTATTGGAACTAGTGGTTGGACATGGATGTATTGTATGACTCAAAGTTACACTTCTTAATATAATAGAGCCAACACGTTTTCATGCATATGTTGTTATTGTATTTGGACTATTCTGGTTTCTCTAGTAATGCATGTTATTTAACTTATGCATTTGTGTATGACCTATTTTGTATGCAATTGTATAAATCTTGTTGCAGATGTTCTGTTGGTTTAAATATAACTTTGGATTGCTCGCTATCTTGCTTTCCAGCTTGTGATGCATCTTTTCTCGTGTGTTCCCTTCCAAGCCGTGTACTATTACAAGTTTCCAAGGGGCACACTCACCTCACCCTCACTGTGTTAGAACCTCTCATGCACCTTCATTGACTTACTGCAGTTGTCACATCCTTGCTACCAACATGGACATCCTTTGTGTGAAACCATAGTCAAGGCATTACCATAAAACCCACTCCTGGGACTCCTACACCAAATGGTCTAAGGTCTAATTGGGACTTCTTACCAGGGAGATCCCCTGACATGTTGTCGATTCTAGCATCGTCAATATTTTTGGTGCTAGAAGGAGGGCTAGATGACAAGATGAGCCCTCATCATCTATTTTGAATTTTCACAAATCTATCATGGAGTTTGTTATAGTTCACGCTTCGAAATGTCTGTCTAATGGACATATCTTTCACATCGAGAGGGAGTTCTGGGATCACTTGACACAAATCACATATGATGGTGAAGGCGAAGTGGCATAGCCTAAGCACTTAGATGACTTCCATGCCCTCATGGAGGGCATGGAATATTTTAATTTAATAGAGGTTTGTTTCCTGCTCACACACACACTTTGCGACCACTCATCCCAATGGCGTGGCACACTACCTCATAACTCCGTGCACTCATTCAAGCAGTTTAGCGATCTAATAAAATATGTGTTCCACCATTTTGATCCTGAAGTACTTGATAAAAATTTGTTAAAACAATAGAAGGCCCCACACGAATCACCTATGGAGTTTTCAGAGTGCTTCCGTCTATTCATGTTTGAAGCCCCGAAAAGTCAAATGAAATTTCAGTATATCATGGACAGATTCTAATATTTCCTTATCCAATCTATCAATCCCAAGAAGAAGTTCAAGCTCAAAACCTACTCAACATAATTCGATGATGGAGTTATGCAATCACAGGTGGACATGGTCACTGTCACAAGTGGTTGTCTGCCATCCCCTCATCAAACAACTCTATCATCGTAGAGTTATGTGGGAGAGTATGAACACACATTTGTTCAACCATCACATCCTCCCGACATCACTCCTTCCGATTTTCATGCAAGCTTGGTTGGGAATCCCATGGGTTATCACATGTATTCATACCTAAACCTCTATCCGCATATTCTGATCATCCTCTGGATTGCATTGTCTTGTGTTCCTCTGTTCTGGACTCTACACCTGTTTTGAACGAGGATCGATCTATAAACGAAGTTGGTGTTGCACAACCAACATGCGTTGTCATTCATGAAGAGTATGACTAGGAGCTTGATCATCCACCAACAACAGAGAACCATCCCTGTCTGTCCATACCTCCTTCATTTTTTGCTGACCTCCTTGGTGATCCTCTCATCTTGGATTTTTCATGTGTATCTTCATCCAAGGAAGCACCCATTATTGATCATTCGCAGGAATAACCTGATGTCAGTCCATAATCTAACAACCGAGAGGACCAATCATTCTTTGAACATGCACTTTATTTTTCATCTATATTTTCTGGAAACACAGAGGATGAACATTCTTGCTTCTCATAGACCCATCTGTACGATTCATTAAATCATGAGGATGCTGACCAACATCCTGAGTTTTCTGATTCTTGGTTGTCATGATCTCTTTACCTCATCATCTGATCACGATGTTGATTCACTCATTGTTAATCCATTTAAGCCATTGGTCTATGATGATCCATCTGTCAATGAATTTGAAACCCCGTAGAATGTCGAGGCACTTCAGCCCGAACTAATCACTCTATCAGGCCCTCACTGTCCTAAGGTTGTTTTCACTTATGATCAGGAAATTGTTCAAACATGCAAGGCTCCTCATCACTCATCTATATGCATTGAATACCAATATAACACTCATATTTCGCTTCCTCCACTCGAAATACACAATCCCATAGCACATGCATTGGAGGAATCTTACATAGCAAGCACACTTGCTCAACGTAAGTGGTCTACCTTTCTCACATATTCTTGCATGTCACGGTCAAGGGAATGCATACACTCAACATCTGCATGCAGTGCAACAAAGCACCATGGCAAGTCCACAGAGTGCATGTCATGCACTTTCACTCATTTTTGTTATGTGGATGCTTGTAAGCTCGGAGTGTGTCTGTTTTCATTTTTGTATCTTTCACACTTGCTAGTTCACACAACTGTGTTGCCCACCGACCAAATCTTCACCAACGCCGGTCAACCAATGCACCGGTGGCTGCATTAGAAATATCACTTCACATGATCAAGCCCATGCACTGTTAGCTTAAGAGTAGGAGTAGTGTTTTATTTTAGTTTGCTTGCTTGCATGCGTGTTTTCTTTCTTGCTTTGCATGTTTGTTTTTTTTCTTGCTTGTTTTCTTAATCACTTTGCTTTCACATTTACTTTTGCTTCTGCTTGGCTTTGCTTTTTTTTCTTGATTTTGTTCATAGGTTAGTTTTGCATGAAACCATTCATGACTCTTGAAACAAGTTGGGTAAAGTACAAGAGGTCTTGTGAAGCTATCACTACTTGGTTATCTATCATCATGCCTCTATATGAAGAACTTGTTAATTTTAGTCCATGATACATCAATGGAAAATACGTACTTTTTGACATGAACCTTGGTGAAAACACAACGCTTGCATGCTAACTAGTATCATCTACTCTAGTCTGTTGTTTTTGGGGTAACCCTTGGAAACTCAGTCAAGTAGAGTAAGGTGAGGGGGAAAACCTTAACAAGCACGTCAAAGCTATACATAAACTACTTCTCTGAAGGAACAACCTATTATGCTCTCAATAAGTCGAGATCCCACTTCTGCCTTTGGAATGAATAAGTGCTATGCACAATTATGAAAATGAAAATGAAAAAATGAAAAGGGAAAATTTCAAAAAATGAAAAACGAATAAGGCAAAAGAAGAGAAAGGCTTCCTGGGCAGAGAGGTGATGCAAGTAAATCTACCAGGGTACTGACCAGGCATGTTGGCAGTGGAGCGATGCTTGTGTTCCTGCGTGACTCCACCGGGGTACTATCAACGCCTGCTAGTAGTGGAGCAACACGAGAGATGAAACTAAGACTCTGACGACTATACTGCTTGTGCACCAATATACCCCTCAACCCCAATCGAAACAATTGTGTTGCCTTGTCTTGGAATGTGTGTCAATCAAATAAGAGCTTGGAAAATGCTACATCTTATGATCAAACAAGTGTGGAAACTAAGATGAATTGAGAACTAAAAAATACTGGTGTCAGACTTGCTTTTCATGAACGAGGTCCATTCATAGAGTTGGAGTTCTACTAGTGTGTCACCAAGTGTTGTAGCGGCTACAACCGCACTCCAAAATTTTTCCTTAGCTTTGTTTTGGAGCCTCCCTACCAACCTTTCACAACATCATGTCTTGCCTTGTCAAGTACACAACCTTCAGTGATTTTCTTGCAGAATGATAGCCTGTCCATCAAATCTTGTTCCATCCCTCTCACAGGCTATTTCTTCAGACTTGGTCTAGCTACAGGCTGAACAAATCCCTAAAGAAATTGCGCAATTCTAGAGGGGAACCAACCTTCCCTCTAGAATTTTTGTAATTTTGTCTAGAAACCTACTAGGCTCCAGAATTGCACAAATGTGCCTGTAACTATTCACTGGAAAAATTGCACAATTCCTCCCAGCAAGACTGCCTAGCCAAAAAATTGCACAATTCTGGGTGGCAATCAGCTGCTCTGCTAAGAAATTGCCCAATCCCTCTGGGCAGCCAGCCCAACTTCCTCCTAGAAATGCAGATTTTTCCCGTTAGCTGAGTAGACAAATGCATGTGCCTTCAGGTTGACCAGTTCCCTCCGGGACCAAGAAAAACTGATTTGCATGCACGGAATGACTGGCAGCATGCAAAGGAATCCCTTGATTTAGGGATCTGTTTTTTAGCATTTGGAGGTTACATGCAAGGATCATTTCAGAAACCTCCCACCAAGTTTTGCTTTTTCTAGATTTGTGGCATGCATGTCACAACCTCGATTTTATCAAAACTCATCAACAAGGAAAATTTTAAGGATGGAAAATTTTTTTGAAGTTTAAAAGCATTGGCGAATCTCATTAATCCCTAATATGTAAACTATAAAAATTTTATTGATACATTCGCAAAATTATTCAAATTTATAATGATTTTATATATAGTTTCTATATTATGTTGACGATTTTTAAGGTAAAAGAATTTTATATTCTAAAATTTGGGTCAATTGTCTTTTATAAAAATTGGAAATTGGCAAATCTCTTTTATGGAAAAATCATGGAAAATTGGCCCACTAGGCAAACATAGCCCCTAAAAGTTCCATGCTCATTGACCGAACACTGTAGAGCTCATTCCTCACATCAACCTTGCTGCTCTGACATCCCACATTGCATCTAGGAGTTGTTGGCACATTCAACTCAGTTGTTTTGGGGTAAGCCCACTTTTCATGTCTTGTGTTGCGTTTCTGTCGATTTTTGTGTATCATTTTGTGTGAGTATTGTCTTCTTGATTTCAATGAGAGCTTGTTGTCATTTGCATGTATGTTAGCCTGTAGAAGCAACATTTCAGTTTTCATTCGCATCTCGCTCCTGTCGCATGCATGACACTATTTTGCATGAACGATTGCTGTAGCGGTGACTTGTTTCACACACATGCATGATTTCCTGTTTTCCAAAATAATGCAATTTCTATTTTCATGTATGATCATTCACTCTTATATTCACTCATCTCATCATGCATTCAAACTTCTCATGTTTTCAGTCGCCCGTTCGCTGGCCTAGGCTGCTTTAGCCCGGACCATGCCTTGCCCGGCTAGCACTGCGCATTTCCGGAAGTGAAGGCTCTGCCTTTCCTCTAGAAACTGCGCAAGTCTGGCCCATAACTAACCCCCAAGATTGCATTGCGTAATTCTTGGAGGCAGTGTCCTGTTGGCCCTAGAAATTGTGCAATGCAATTTGCTGGTTATATGTCACTACTGACTGAAATTCATCATTGCACAGTTTCAGCCCTTAGCAGGCTAGGATGGACTGTGCATTGCGTAGTTCCAATAGTTAGTTAGCCTCCCGACTGCCCGAACCTTGCCTTGCACAGTTTTGGTAGTCAGTCTCCCAACGTCCCGATGGAAATTGTGAAACCTTCACATTCAATCACATAGGTATGTTGCAAGTCAACCCTCAAGTTTGTTTTGGTTTTCGACTAATAGATTGCTTTCCATGAGTGTTGCTATGTCTCCAGGCATCACAGTTGTTCGTCTTTCTCTCACCAACACAAGTACAATGGCTTCTAGGAGAGCAGAGTCAAAGACACTATCAAGAGTGCAACTGGGGATGTAGTCGGTCAAGTGTCTATGAAATTGCCTATCCATGAAGACATCAAGTTGTTCATGGACAAGGATATCAAGATCAATGGAAACAACATCACAATGAGCATCACCATCAATAGCAACAGAAGGTAGAATACCTGGAAATGACAAATTCAAGAGGAAGGTTGTTGACAGGATAGAGGCAGAGTAAAGCTGCAAGTTCAAAGCCAATCCACTCATGAAAAAAGCAACTTTGGAGATTGAGGCTATGAGGTGATGGTGCGACTGAAGGTCGTGTGAACGTAGTGAACATAACAGAGAAGGAGTTGCATGTGTTGAAGCAAAAACTCAAGGAAGAACAAGAGCTGCATAGACAAGAGAATGAGCTGCAATAGGAATAGGTACAACATGGGGCGCAACATGCACAGAAGGATGAAACCGTGCCCATACAAGTTATGGATCCATCCCAGTAGTTGGCATGGAGTAGACAAGGTAAGCAGTGTTTTTGATCGCATGCAAGGGAATTCAGTAGCATGCATGTCATTGTGTGCACGCATGTGTTCCCACCCATTAGGCACACTCACTGAGGCAAAAAAAAGAAGCAAGTCCAACTGGAGCTGAACATGTATTTTGACAAGTTGATGTGCACAACCACCAACACATGCTTGGAGATCAGCAGAGACACTATGCATCAACGTGTTGTTGGTCTTTCACACCCAAGATGACCATGCATATGCTATAAGATGAGTTGGACAGAGGAGCCATATCAATGTACCCGGATGCAACGATGGCAAGAGTTCACTTCAGCAAGATGTCACCATTGAAGCACATGGACACCATCACAAACGAACAAGCTTGTCATCAGTTCACCACCATCGACCATCACAAGGATGTCAATGAGTTGGTCTCACCACAACGGTCCGAGTGTTAGTGATGTCTTGCATGGCTTTCTGAGGGCATTTAGTCTCACATGGTACATGTGCAGATTATATGTAATGTCTTGTCAAGTGGAAGTTCAAGTGTCGATAGTTGGATGTAACAATTATAGAGTAGATGAAGAGTCATGAGGGTAGATGAACTGTCACAAAGGGGAATGTCAAGGGCCACCCCACCCTTTACTATAAATGTTCCCTCATAACTCATTGTAGAGGCTTTTGGTTAGGCAAGCTTCGATAGGAGTATCTTAGAGAAAGCTTTTACAGTATTGTAATGCACTTTGGCTTCTCCACTACGCAGAGCTAGTATATCTCTTTGGAGGAGAAGGTAGTTGTGGTTGTAACGTTCCACTATCGGAACTAGTGGTTGGACATGGATGTATTATATGACTCGAACTTACACTTCTTAATATAACAAAGCCAACATGTTTTCATGAATACATTTTTATTGTAGTTGGACTATTTTGGTTGTTGTAGCAATGTATGTTATTTAACTTATGCATTTGTGTATGAACTATTTTGTATGCAATTGTATAGCTCTTGTTGTAGATGTGTTATTGGTTCAAACATCACTTTGGATTGCTCACTATCTTTCCTTCCATCTTGTGATACATCTTCGCTCGTATGTTACCTTCCAAGCCACATACTATTACAGGTTTCCAAGGGGCGCACTCACCTTACCCTCAGTGTGTTAGAACCTCTCATGTACCTTCCTTGACTTACTGCAGCTATCACATCCTCGCTACCAACAGGGACATCTTACTTGCCTCTGTGTGAAACTGTGGTCAATGCATTATTGTACGACCCACTTTTGGGAGTCCTACACCAAACAATATGAGGCCTAATTGGGACTTCTTATCGGGGAGATCCCTTGACATGTTGGCAGGTCCAGCACCTCAACAAGAGCCACATTGAAATATCTTGTGGAAACACATACTGAAACTACTACAACATTGGGTACCTCTTCATAACTTCTACATCCTCAACATCCTTACCTTTATCAATATAAATATGTACTACAAATAACAAACACCCTTTTTTGTGACTACGCTTTTCTTGCATAGTTGTAACCATTCTAAATGATGTAGCTTTCTTCTTACCCTGCAAGATTCTCTGCTCCATTGTCATCCAAGCATTCAATAACTTTGTTATAACAATTCACCTTAGTCCTGTGAATATACAATCATTCCATACCCACAATCATACTATATGATCCCAACAAAAGTACATTCAAATGTATTGAAGTAGGCATACCATTCAACTTGAATGCACAAGCTCTTACCCAATGATGAGCTCTCTTCTTTGTACCTGAATCCAACTGCACTAACCAAGATTCTACATGCACTTATTTATTCAAACCACACTTATCCAATAGGTCAGGACTAACATAGCTATAATTAGATCCAAGGTCAACCAAAATAGAAACAACTTGATCACAAATCTTACCTTCCATCTTGATAATAGATGCCTGGTGATCCGCCTTCTTGTTATCCAACGCTGCATGGATTCGTCGAATGCTCTGCCCAACATCCCCAATTGTCCGCGCTTCCTATGCACTATAAATCTAATGCCTACCACCCTAATTTTGTGGGAACTATCTCTTGAGATGCTCCTTGCCATATATCTAACACTGCAACTGTCCCTTACCATCACCTTTATTCTATTGCCCTCCATGTCGTGACCCATTAAACTTCTTGTAACATGTATATTTTCTTTCTCTATTGTATTCTGAGGTCATGTTCTTTTCGACTACATTTACCTTTAGATTTGTCTTTCCCTTTCCAACCTTGCTGAGATTTTGTCTTATGTTTGATTTCACATAACAACGCTTCAATTTCCCAATGACCTCCTCAAGAAACTGAGGCTCATCATACTCAATATGATCTCTAAATGCTAATAGAAATACACTAACAAATTATTAAACTTTGGCTTTTTCATCCTTAAGATATGGTACATACCTCAAAAACTCTAAGAACTTGGTCATATACTCCTCATCTGTCATCGAACCTATCTTTAACTCATAGAATTCCTTGGATTTGTTGTTGTAGTACCTATTTGACAAATATGTCTTCCAGAAAAGTATATTGAATTCATGGTAACTCAACTCCTCAATATTGATGTCTCTAACCCACATCACATCTTCCCCTCAAATGTTTGCTTTCCCTTTAAGTCTGAAGATAGTTATTCCAACCTTCATGTTCTCCTTGTAATCATCCAACTCAAAGAACTTCATCATCCCAAGTAGCCATAAATCTACATCCTTTGGATTCTTCAAATGCCATCAAATGTAGGTGGCCTAGCTTTCTTTAACTCATCTGGAAAATATCCCATATCACTCCTCCTGTAAGGATGATAACAATGATGACCATGGTTCCTGTTAGAATCAGAACTAGAATGGAACATGTGTTCATCACCTCTCCTATCTGGTATATCAAAGAGCCTTCCATCTCTGATCATGTCATCCCTATCCAACCTATGCCTACCATGATATTTACTATGATATGCCCCATTAGTCCTATCCTCCTACCCAACAAGCTGGATGGATATTTTTCTACAAACTGGTCCCACATGTAGCTTTCGTACAAGGGAAAATACAACCAAATTTGGGTATTTTCTGAGTGGTATACGAAGCACAATGTCAGACCCCTTAATGGCGAGAATGAACCATTAGCCTTCGTAGAACTCATGTTTGGCAACTTCCTCCTAGAAATAACATTGGGGTGTTAGCCTGCACGGCCAGCTCCAACCCCATCACACACACAGTTGGGACTCCTTCCTTTCCCAACTGATGGTAATGAAACATGTACAGTGCATTGTACCAATAGTAGCACTAGTAGTAGCAACAATACTAACACGTCAAAGGGTCCATGTATAGACAAGTTGTGGACCATGTACTTTGATGGATCAAAGAGACAAGATGACTTAGGAGCCGGGTGTGTCTTGAACGACCCTTACAATAGGAAGCATCTGGTTTCAAGTCACTTGGAGTTCGAGTGCACAAAAAATGTTGTTAAGTATGAAGCACTCATGTTAGGCTTGCAGAAATCCATCAGCCTCAATGTGGTCATGCTCAAAGTGTTAGGTGATTTAGAGATAGTGGTACGATAAGTACGTAACACCATTCACTATTTTTCACTGCATCTCAAAAGTTACTAGCAAGAGATACTACATTTCATGGCCAATGTTGACATCTTCAAATATGTAGCGATAGATGATGACGAGCATGAGCACTCTTTGTAAGTAGAAGCTGGTAACAAGAAAGACCACCTTATCACAAAAGGTGAGGCAACATTGGAAAAGCTTTATGACTTGCAAGAACATTTTCATGGGTCGAGGAACAGCGAGACCCACAGTTCCACCATGATGCATGAACAGATCAACCTAGGAATAGAACAAGATTTGAAGTTTGTCAATTTTGGTACATGTTGCACATAGCAAGAGTAGCAAGATTTTTTCCACTTGTTCAAATAGTACTGATATGTGTTCGCATGGATGTATGAAGATCTGAAAGCTTATGACACACCGATCATCCAACACATCATCCCCATCGAAGAAGGGGTCAAGCCATATCAATAGACGCTGAGAAAATTATACCTACCACTTGAACCCCTCATACAGAAAGAGCTCACCAAGTTGTTGGATGCACGGATCATATGCAAAGTTCATCATTCCACATGGGTTTCAAATCTTGTTCCTATATGCAAGAAGTATGAGGAGATCCACTTGTGTGTTGATTTCTGAAACGTAAACTGCACCTGGGACAAAGAAAACTACCCCATGTCACCTATGGACCACATTCTACAAACAGTATCTAGGTCACATATGTTTTCTCTTCTCGACAGTTTCTCAGGATACAATCAAGTTCTAGTAGCAGAATGTGATAGACTTAAGACTACTTTTCGTACCAAGTAGGGTACATTCGCTCACAAACGAATGCCGCTTGGGCTTGTAAATGCAAGTGCAACCTTTCAGCGTGCCATGGACATCGCTTTTTGTGGACTCATCAGATAGAGCGTAGTGGTTGTCATGCGGAAAGAGTTATTTTTGCGGACAAACCTAACCTCCCTAGGAGTCTAAGACTCTCTAGTGACAAACAAAACAAACAAGAGCAATCCTTCTCTAAACATACATTATTCTAGAGAAACCAAGTGTTTTCCGATCTTACCTTAGGTCCAACGCTTGTTGTAGCAGTTCAGCCTTGCTGATCCAGATGAGCTCCTCCTTCACTTTAAGACCTGCATACACTAACAAAGCAAACGATTACATAACACCTGAATATTCATCATAAAACAAAGCATATTCATCACATAGACCAAGGAGTACATGAAATAATTCATTAACAACAAATCATTGAGAAGAATGGACTTATTTGTATTAAGGAAACAAAAAAGGAACCATTACAACCTGAGCCTTGGTGTTGTGCAAGCTCCTCCCAGGGTCCAACAAGAGATTTCCTCTACTTTGACAAGCTCACCCACTTCCAATATGGCAACAAGAAGGATGGTAATCTCTCCTCACAAGTTAACAATGGAAGTCCTAATTCCAGCAGCATTTACCCTTTGGAATGTTCAGCTTTCAACCTCCCCTCCTTTGGCCCAATGCCTGTATTTATAGTGTTCTAGAGGGAGTTATTCAGTTCCAACATCAATGGGATACTCCCTCTTTTGGATGGGGTAGCTCCTCTCTTGATGGGATAAGTTCCTCTATCATAGGGATGCATGAACCATCTGGAGGCGCTCAATACACATCAAACACTCTTCTAGAAGGCTCTAGAAGTGACCACAAGTAACTTTTTAAAGATGAAACTCACGCCTTTTGACCTTTACAGGGGCACGCACCCATCCTTTGGCTTACAGAGCGTACAAGTACGTAGGTACAGTGCGTTTGGAGTGCGTACATGCAGGCAAGGTAGAGAGAACCTGCGTACCCAGAGATAAACATGTTTTTAAGTGACTTTCTCTCTTTTTGAAGTTTGACATGAAGAGCATAGGTATGAGGCTTGACAAGGAGGGTAATATGACTATTGATGGAGCCATATTAACTGCAGATAGTCATGGTGACAAATTTCAGTGTAACAGATTGCCCCCTAAAGTACGAAGCCTGCAATAGATAAGGGTGTTAAATCATATAGGAAGGGTGAAGTACTTTATCATTTCGAGGATCATCTTGTGGAGAGCCTGGTCAGAACCTGCAATTTTCAACACAAAATACATGTACAAGATCATATCATGCTGAGGTAGGCATTCCCATACTCAGATCAAAACTTTAACTATTGGACTAACTACTCTGGTACAAGAATGATTTCATAATACATTATAATCATAGACTCGTGTAGACACAGTATGGTTGCAGCCATCTGTTTATGATTGGTCTACAATATAATGAATACAAAACTCCTCGTAGCCTGGATGGTGGAAACTAGATCCAGGGTCTTCATCTCTGCTTCCCGAATTGGTACAATTCTAGCCATGTGAATAAATGAGTCGATGTCGAACATGGTAGAAAC
>APFE031525372.1:187267-229801 GCA_000404065.3 Pinus taeda | reverse complement strand
CAAATAGACCTTCGGCTCTGATACCAGTTGTTAGAAAATTATATATTACAGAGCAATGGAACACATAGAATATTGCATAAATATAAACACAGAAAATGCATAAAACCAAAGAGACACAGATATACGTGGTTCACCCAGTTTGGGCTACGTCCACCTTAAACAACCAGTCCTTCCTTTCTATTATCCAGCAAAATGAAGAGACAAAACCTATAGCAGATCCGCTATAATATCCTCTGTTTTCTCTCACAGTCTCTCCTCTTTGTTTCTCGCTCGGAGAATACACATCTATTACATAGCCTCAATACAATGCCCTCATACAAAATAGAGGGGTTTCCTTCTAGGGCAAAAAACCCTAAACTAATCATAAGTTCTACTGTTAGATCATCCGCCTAATGAACGACCCAGATTGACTAGAAATTACTATACTTTTACAAGGCAATTTTACATCTATTTTAAGCTTTGGGGGCGCCACCCTCGAAACACCCACCAGGGGACCGCTGGCCCCCGAACCCCACAGCTGGGGGGGATCAGCCCCCCCAAACCCCCGCGTGGAGGGGTGTACAAACTTCCTGGGGTACACATCCAGCTGAAACAAAGGCCTTTAAATAATCATGCTCCACACCCAACAATCATATAGCTGGTTGGAGGGCAGCATGTTGGCTACCCAAAGTAGTCCTAGAGCAACATACAAGAAGGACATTGTTGGTGTGAGATTAGGTGAAGTATTGCAACCTTTTGTGCAACACTTTGATGGATGAAAGTGACTACTAGATTGGCAGATTGGAGCTTGGGAATTAGGCCTACCCAGAGAGCAGTTGATGAGATTGTGTTCATTATAGCAGATGTGACTTGCAGCAATGATAGGAGGAAGTCCTCTTGGAGTCTTGATGTGTATATGCCTTGATGGACTAAGGCACTACTAATGAGCAGTATGGAAGTGAAGGACCGGCAGGACAAGATACAACATGGAAGTTGCAGAGATGTTTTTCATTATATCTTGTATACCATAGACTATTGTATTATTTAGATTTGGTTTAATATAACGAAGATTGGGATTGTACAGTACTGAAATTTTGTTTAAAACTATGTATATTGTGCATATGTGATTTACTGCTTTATATTTCCATTGTGAAACGTAGTTTATGGTTGATATTCTTGATTTGCTAGCCTCAGTTATTATAAGACTCTAACCTAGACCCAAGGTCATGGAAATTCAACACAGATAAAGAGGACTTCATTACAATGTTGGTGTGGATTTGATTGTACTCTATTCCCCAAGAATTCTAGGACTAAGAAATCTTAGAAGGGATTGGAAATACTTTAGGAATTTTTTCCATGTACTCAAAAGCCAGAAGGCAAGGGAGCTACATGTTGTATGCATGCATCTACATGTACATAAATGTGTCTCAACCACTTCTAGCTAACATATGCCGAAGTTATGAGGACAATCTATGACATCAACCCATAGATTATTACCATGTTGCTTCAAAATGTAAGAAATATCATGAACATGGGAACATATTTCGAGAATGTCCACTCAACCAAAATCAGCAATGCTTCAAACCTCAAAATGAGAAAGAATAAGAAGAGATTGAAAAGGTTACTAATAAGAGGAAATTTAATAATATAAGTAATTGAGGCATATCAAGGGGAAAACCCAAAGAAAATAATAGATACTAAACTCCATAGAACCTAGAAATAGATTTGATCAAAATGAACAAGAAAAAAATGAAGAAGAAAAGAACCCAACACATAATCTACTTAGTCGACAAGAGGAACTAGTAAAATGAAGGAAGTTGCATACTCAACTCGAAGATAAAATCTCCAAGTATGTAGACATGACACAAGAATAAGAGGATCCCATTGAAATAGAAATTGGACGTCTTTATTTTTCTTAGTTGTAACTATCAATTGGAGATTAACATTTTCAAGTTCCATTTCCTCAACCTCTCACTCCTAAGTAAGGAAGTGGAATTAATTTCAAATGTCTACGTCAAGACTCAAGAAAATATACATCAAAATCACAATGGTAAGCATAATATCCCTTCATCTTATTTCGGAGTTAAAAAAAATCTGACAATAAGGAAATTTTCAAATCTATAAAGGATGAAAAAGAAAAGAGGGAGAAAGATTAATAGCAAATTCATATAGAAAATGGGAGAATTTTTTGTCATTTTTGGAATGATAACTCTAATGATATAGTCCTTTCCACCAGTACCACAAAATTGTCAATAAACGTTCTTTCATGGAATATGAGAAGCCTAATTGATAAATCCAAAAAAATATTTCTCAAAACTAAAATTGTACAAGAAAGACCAACAATAATAATGATTTAGGAAACAAAGTGTGGAGGCATAGGGATGGACATAATAGAAGGTATATTATGGAAGCAGGTATAATATTTGGCAGTATATGAATGTGAGGACTCACGATGTTTGGCCAAACTTTGGAACCCTAGGGAAATAACTCTATCATATTTCATGTCTACTCAAATAATATCACTAATGTTTATGGACCTAGCATTCCTAGGGATAGAATTAATTTTCTTCAAAACTTAAAAGAAACAATATGCAAATTTAGTATGCTCATTAGATAATCAAAGAAGATTTAAATATAATACAATCCCTAGCTAAAAACAAAGGAGGGATATGCAGGCCACATGAATATTTAGGCCACTTTCGAAACATGAGAGAGCATCTAAAGTTGATAGATAAAAAAACCAACAAGGGAATCTATTCATGGAATAACCACGGAGGAGGACCACTTCATATTGCTTCAAGACTAGACATATTTTTTATCTTAGAAACATTGATGCTTTTGGGAGTGGTCATTGATGTTGCATTCTTTCCTAGTTATGGATCTAATCATTAGCCAATAGGTCTACACATGGACTAGAAGTCCAAAAAAAACGCTTCATATTTGAAGCATTCTAAATTCACCATCCATAAATTAAATAAATATGGGAAAACAGTGGAGAGAGACTCTGAATATTGAAAGGTATCTTATGTAAAACTTTCATTGCATATTAAAATACATCAAGAGCCACCTAAAACTATGGAATATACATGAGTTTGGTAACATCCATGAGGAAAAAGGGAAACTTCAGAAAGAGATGGAACGGAATTAAAAAAGAATAATGAATGAAGGAAGAACGGAGGAATTGGGAAAGAAGGAAACAATAACTCAAGATCAATTGTAAAAACACTGAACTCATGAATAAATCCTATGGAATTAGAAATCATGTACCTTATGGTTAAAGGAAGGATTGAAAAATATTTTTTTTAAATCACAAATCAATGTTTCAACATCATCAACACAACATAATCTCTTGTATAAGAACTCTTTGGGGGAGGGGGAATTAGAGGAACATCATGAAATGGAAGAGGAGAATTGCTTTCATATTTCAAGAATCTTCTTACCGAGTCTCAGCTAGATTGACACCAAATAATAAGGAGAATCATTTAAAGCATTCCTTTCATTATAACCTTGGAGACAAATAATGCTATTCTATGTGAAATAACACTCTTGAAAGTTAAACATGTTATTGTGGGGACATCAAGAGGTAAGTCCCTAGGGTTGGATCGGTTTACTTTTGATTTTTTCCAATGTTATTGGTCTATCATTGGTAAAGATGTTTTGAATATTGTAGAAAACTCTGGAAGGATAACTTTTGTCTCCTCTACTTTAGATGCCACCTTCATAACTCTTATCCCTAAAGAAATAAAGTTGAATACTCCGAGTCCTTTAGAACCATTTCCCTTTGCAATTTTATCTACAAAATCATCTTTAAGGTCATTGTGAAGAGACTCAAGTCTTTGCTTCCTTGCAACATCTCCTCAAAACAAATTGTCCATGTTAAGGGAAATAAATTTTCGATGGTATTCTTCTCGCTCATTAAATGATTTACTCAAAAATCTAGAAGTTCATTAAGTTATATATTTATAAAAAATTCAACAAAATCTATTGGAAATGCATGTTTCATATGCTCTCTACTTTTGGTTTTGCTGAAAAATGTATACATCGAATCATCGGGTCATGGCCTCAATTTCCAAAGATTATTTATTTATCCTCATTAATAAATTTCCTTCTACTCCATTTTCCCCATCACGAAGCATCAACCAAGGAGGCCCTCGCTCACCCTTCTTATGTCTTCTTATGGCTAAGGGTTTAGGGTGAACCATCAAAGTTGAAATTCCCAATCATAGGCTAAGAGGTCTCACTTTTAATAGCTTTGACCTTGCTTCCTCTCACCAAAAGCTTGTGGATGATACTTTCTTGATGGGTATTCTCATAATGAGAGAAGAAACCACTTTTAAAAGGATCCTTGAGGATCCAATCTACATACGAAACCAAAATAAATCTTGATAAATACCAATTCTTCCTTTTTAACACTCCCCAACCTATGCAAATTAGTATTACTTGAATTCTTAGTTATCAACAGATTTCACTTCCATAGAAATATATAGATGCACCCCTAATTGATAATACTCTTTGTCATTCGGTCTTGGAGGATTTGGTCCTAAAATTTGAGAAAAAACTTTCTAGTTAGACCTTTGAATCCCTCAACCTTGTTGGAATGTCAACTCTTCAAAAAAATATTTTACAAGCCTTGTCTCTCTATCTATTTTCTACTTTAGCATCCCCTAAGGAAATTATCAAGAAAACTAGATCTATTCCACGAGCCTTTCTTTAGGAGATCTGAACACAAAAGGAAATGGGCTTTGGTAGCTTGGGAAATAGTTTATCATCCCAAAATGATGAAGGAATTGAGCTACAAGATCTTAAAACACTAAGTAACATTTGGGTTACCAAAACCTGGAGGCAATGGCTTCACTCTCATTCAAAATCATGGGGGAATATTCTGGATAATGAAATATACTCCAAATATTGAGGAACAAAATTTAATAATAGTTGAATTACCAACATCAAAGGCTTTCATATTTGGAATTCAACATGAAAAATAAATTTCTTATCCAAAACCACAACTTTTTTGTAAATTAAAGAAAGAAACCAAGATATTTGGGATAATTCATGGAATCAACTATCAAATTTGAAGGATTTAGAAAACATACATGACATCTAGCATATCATGGAGCAACAAAGGTGGATTATAGTTGCATAATACTAGGACAAAATGTTATATCATGCAAAAGTGGAGTCCCTAACTTATCAAAGAGCACTGGCACCATCAGGAGAATAATCCAAAATGGAAATTGTTATGGGAGTAATTGGAAACTAGAATAATTAAATTCCAAACACATGGATTGGACCAAGAACATGTGTCCATTCCTAAGAATGTGTGTGTGTTTGTAACAATGCATGCACATTCTTAAGAATGTGTGTGCTTTTATAAAAACATGTGCACATTCTAGATCCATGCCAAGATGGTGGCTTTGTTGGCATATTGGTCGGTATCTTGGGCTTTGTCGAGCCTGGATGCCTAATAACGCATGCACGTTCATGCAAACATGAATGTATTTTTGCAAGCACACATTCCTGATGGCTCCATTGCCATTTTTGCAGCTATCATCTTCATGCGCCCATCTATCATTGATTTTTTTAATCAATACTTATCTTTCATTCCCACTAAGAACACCTTTGATGTTGAATCTATTTCTAAGATATTTCTTCAAGCAATTTTACAATTGCATAGAATACCTTGAAAACTCATCCTAGATCATGATTCTTGATTCAATTTTTAGGTGTATACTTTCCTATCTTATTTTTTGGAACTCAAATAAATTTTAGTACCATCTATCATCCTCAAAATGATGGTTAAATTGAGAGGGTTACACTAGTCTTAGAAGATACCTAAGGATGTATGTAATGGATTAGCATAATTAATGAGACAAGTATATTTTCCTTATTGAATTTTCATTTAATAACAATTTCAATAACTCCATCTACATATTTCCATAAGAATTTATGTATGAATGACTTTGCAAGAGTATCAAGAAATTTTAGGAGTTATAGTATTATAAAAGATGGAAAAATAAATAAAATAAATTAAGATAAGACTTGAGGAAGCCAAAGACCATCTAAATATTTATGATTATTTTGATAAAATTTACAAAATATATAGCAAAAATATTAAGAATATTTCCAATAAGGTTAGATGGTAAAAAAAATCCTTTAAATTTAGAATTGAACAGAATTATCAATATAATGCATTTATCTTTTTAAGATCATGAAGAGAATAAGATTATTACTTATCATCATCTCATGTTATCACCCCTCTAAAATGATTATATAGTTTATTTCATGTTTTAATATTTATAAAGTATATTCCTATTATCCTTCATATTTTGAACTAAGACTATTTATAGATTTTTGAAATAACTTTCTAGTTAAACCAGTTGTCATAATAGGCAAGTATGTTCATTATTTATAGGAGCAAGTTAAGATCCAATTTGACGTGTATAATCTATAATCTACCATGTGGAAACACACAAATACCATGTTTAAATTACCTATATATTTTTGCTTAGATACCACTTTAGGATGAAGTGTTATGAAGGGGCCATATATCATGCCCAATATTTTTTTCCACATTTCTATATATCGATATAGATATTTATTTTAAATCTTATTAGAGGTTGAACACTAAGTTATATAATACTTTATGGCTATGATGTTCACTTCATTTTGTTGATAAATACTAGCAATTGCACCAGATGTTGCAAAGGAAATGTCGTAAGGCGCTAGCATAGGAAAGAGTAGGCATTAAACTGTTACTCTTCCATGATGATAGTGAAATTGTCACTAAATGTTGCCAAAAGGTGTAAGTAGAAACTTGGATCTTACTTAAAGAGGGGGGTCTCAAAAATTGCATCATTGACATGACAGAACTATCCACAATATCAAGCTATCTCTTTTTGGTTATTTAGTGTAGCTGCCAAAGAATGCATTGTAGAGATAACAAAGATCTCTATCCTTAGAAATTATTGATTGGAAGACCCTGATTTGGTCTTTTGGTTAAATATCCATATGTATTTGCACTGGGAAAACTTGTGTCTGAAGTATTTTCCTACTTGAATGGTTGGAATTTATTCACACCCTATTTGAATATGTCAGCATTATTTGGGATTCAACATTTCTTGCAATTGATATAGCTATCTTGGTTTTCATTCATGTCCATTTACATTGTTCCCCCAGTTTAAACTCTAGCAAACATTTGTATCATTCTGTTTTTTTTATCACTCTGTGGATAGGAATCTTCATTTCCATATTGGGTGTAACTATCTCTTGATTCATATTCATAAAAAGGTACAACAATTACTTTATATAGTAAATGATTTTAACTTTCCAACATATCAAACATCTTAGACTACTCTATAATAATGAGCAGAATATTATGCAATAAATTTATAAAATTATGATTATAATTAATAGAATATTCTTGCAATAAATTTATAGAATTATGATTACAGCGTTCTAACCATTAAAATCCAAAACAACATTCATTGTACACCATAAAAGGTCATTTTCAAATATTAAGAGGTAATCTATGTTGGAAAGGTTATAAAATCTCTCAATTTGGCATAATATAAGTGGTTTCTCTTCATCTTCTAGCTTTGAACGGCATTTTGTTTACTAATTTAATTGATGATTATTCATATGAACTTGCTTTTTATATAATTTAAATATTTTTTGTTTTAATTATAAGTAACTATCTTTTGACAAGATTTACATAATCATATTATATTTGAATATTCATTATATTTCTTCTAACTAAATTATGACACAATACTTGTATAACATAATAGAACATTTAGATTAGATATTATTAAAATCTCATGGTAAAAGTGATTAGTTTAGAGCATTAATTGTTAATCAAGTTGTCTATTGGGTAGGTAGATGTTGAAATTGTTTAGGAAAATGGTTGCAATGGTTAATTTCCATATTGGTTGTAACTATCTCTTGATTGATTAGCATTTATAATGAAACACAACAATCACTATATATAGTAAATGATTGCAACTATCTATGTGGAATAAGGGTATAAATGTAAAATCATATGATTGAAATCTTCATTTCTAGATTGGGTGTAACTATCTCTTGATTGATTGGCATTTATAATGAAATTAGAAAGAAAAAATACAAAAACCACTATTTATAGTAAATAATTTTCACTTTCCAAAATATCAAACATCTCATATTACTCTATAATAATGAATAGAATATTTATACAATAAATTTATAAAATTATGATTACGATTAATTGAATATTCTTGTAATAAATTTATTAAAATCCAAAACAATATTCACTATACACCATAAAATACCATCTTCAATGATTTTTTATATGCAACGATTCTTAATGCATAGAATATGTATGCAATAAATTTATAGAATTATGATAACAATTAATAGAATATTCTTGCAATAAATTTATTGATTGGCATTTATAATGAAATTTAGAAAATGTGCAACAATCACTATACATAATAAAATTAATGATTTTCATTTTCCAAAATATCAATCAATATCCCATTTCCATCTTGGGTGGAATTCTCTATGATTTCCATCTTGGGTGAAATTATCTATGATTTATTGGCATTTAAAATCATATGATTGGAATCAACATTTCCATACTAGGTGTAACTATCTCTTGATTGATTGGAATTTATAATAAAATTCAGAAAAAATGTACAACAATCACTAGATATATATATAGTAAATGATTTTCACCTTCCAAACTATCAAACATGTTGTAATGAATTTTCTGGATATATCCCATCCATGTTGACTTGAAGATTGACATTTTGAACTTGCAACTAAAGTTCAAGATCAAACATCTCAAATTACTAATAATAATGAATAGAATATTTATGCAATAAATTTATGATTACAATTAATAGAATATTATTGTAATAAATTTGTAGAATTAAAATTACATAGTGTATCATTTAGATTAGATATTATTAAAATCATTAGTCTAGAGCTTTAATTGTTAATCAAGTTATCTAGTGAATAGATAAATGTTGAAATTGTTTAAGAAAATGTTAAAATAAAGTTAATCTTAATTAAAGATAAAGAGATTTAAAAAACCCATATAATGACATCTCTATTTCCATATTTAAAAATAATATTCATATATATTTACATCTATTAAACCTGTGCTTAATTTTATATTATTTATTGCTCAGATATAAAATAGTTATAAAACTCTTTACTAAATCTAATAAAGTATTATAAAACTCATTATTTATTGTAATTTTATAGTATTTTTTGCTTGAGTAATTAAATAATTATAAAACTTATAGAAAAAAGTTATAATACTCAGTTATTAAATAATTACAAAAGTTATTTTAGGTGTCTAATCTGTGTAAGTTGATATCTTTTTAAAATTAATAATATATTTAACATTTAAAAGAAACAAATTTTAAATTAATACTTTAAATTTATTAAAATTTTCTGTTTTCTTTATTTGACAAAACTGGCACAGACCTTTACACTTTGAATAACCCAATAGTTTTCTTCAGAATTATATTTCATCAACTTTGTTTCAGTGGACCTATACAGGTACACAGAAGCAACTATGCACGACAACTTGAACAATTACTCGAACCTCCACATATTATCCACCCCGCTCCAGAGTCCCGTCATTGGATTAAAAAATTATGAATTATTTCCATCTTCTTCGCCGAATGCAAACAATTTTTCTATCAGAAAAACTCAACAACACAAGGCTCGTTGTTGGGTCATTGGACGAAGGATTTCCTATCCGTCTTCTTCTACATTGTAAACCTCTGCTGCTGACAAAACAGTTTCTCAATATTTTTTTCTGTCACACGTAACTAAAACTTTAACAGTTGGTAGATGTTTTTAATAATATAATTGTGGTAGATGTTTTTAATAATATAATTGTGGAAGATGTCTTTTTTAGTTGTTGGAGTCTTTAGTCAGACTATTTAACATGCTAGATTAGTTATGTCTAGTTAGTTCTAAACACATCGACAAAGGTCTTTCTTTATGTGATTTACGCCGAAATTCTTCTTATATAACTATGATTGATCACTGAAACCTCAATTCTACAATTGTGGAAGATGTCAAAATTGAATCTTATTAAGAGATGGTTCAACCAAAGTGTTGTTTGATTATTTGTTGAAAGTGTTTTTAACATATTTTAATTATTTATTTTTTCTTAATTATTAATTTAATGATCTAAAACTTTTCAATTGTCTAACATTCTATTTAATGATACAGATTGATACATAGGAGCAGCTAAGCAAATTGTTAAAAAACACTTTATGACATAATTAATGTACATACAATTTCAATTGTTTTAATAGTATTATATAGAAATGTCATTCCTATAAATTATTATAATTTAATTTTTGAGTTAGTTTTCGGAGAAACCACATTAATAACTATATTTTGTCAATGTTTCAAATTCCAAGATCCATCATCCATTCTTGGGACTATTTTTGAACGCTGATAGTAGAAAATCTTAATAAGAAGTTTAAATAGTTATGAAATGAGTTGATTAAAGATGAAATGAAAATCGACTATTAAATATAATTATTATTATCCACATTTTTAAAATTACAATATAATTCCATTGCTATATAATATTACATAATAATAGCGGCTAGGGTTTACCTTAGCCACCACTTTAAAATTAGTATGCAAATATGTTTCATGTTGGACTCCATTGAGCTATCAAATTAGTAAAAATTCCTAATATTGGAATTGCCATTATCATCGGAGATTGTTCATGCAAGCCATTAAATTTTCTTAGTCATCGCCATTATCCCTGTATATTTTAAATCTAGTACTCAGAAAATTAGAAAAAATAACAAATTTAGAAAATGCAAAAGAAAAGAGTAAAACATAACCAATAATAAGAAAGAAAATGGAGGAAACAAATGAATATAAGAAAAAAAAAAAAAAAAACAAAACAAAAAACTAGATCCAAAAGAACAAGTCCGTCTTTACTTTTTAAATATTTCTGGTTTTCCCAATCTTTGAATAAGGTTCCAAAATCCCCCTATCCCTTGCAAGGAGAATAAAATCCAATGGAAATGGAATAGCTCATAAAGAATTTATCTATGGAAACTGATATAAAATTTACTCATGGAAAATTTTCATTTGTTTTTTTTATTTGTGAAAGGAGGTTGTAAATAAGAAATTAATTACATTGAGAAGTGTTCTATATTTTAGGATAGGGGAGATATACATCTCAATATAAGGGACATGTATAGGTATAATATAAAAAAGTATGTAAAATTTTTTTTACATATTCACTAAATATAAAATTTTATATTAATAAGAGTAAATATTTGTAACATTAATGTTGGATTAATTAATATAATAAAAATTTCATAATGGGGAGGATGATAAGTAAAAAGATTAAAGTATAAAGAATAAAATTATATTTGTTTTTATAAGAAAATTTGCAACATATTTTGTTAATAAAGAAATTATAATTATCTATTATATTAATATATACATATTTATAATAAAATAGATTATGTAAATATATTTAAATTTAATTAATAGGCACATAAACATATTTATACTTTGCAATAAACTGACAATATAATAATATTTTAATCTCACTTTACATAGATATTATTATTTTGTAAATAGGCTTGTTAAAAGGAATGGGCCATTCATGGTTTATCGATACCAATGCTCAAAAACCATTCTTATTTACAGCAAAATATTTTCTTTGAATTTAATTTTATAATATTTTTATAATAAATCTAAACAATTAAAATATATTAATTATTTTAAAAATATATTCAAACACTCTATCACATTAAAATATACAAAATATGAGTAGTAGTTATAAATTAAGATCCATTTTACCATATAAATTAAAATGATAACTTTGTAACCATATTTAAATTTCATTTATAAGCACATAAAAACTTAATATTTACAATATAACAAAAAATTTAACCATAAACATTCGCCCCACTTTCCCATAGATATTATTACTTGTAGTAAGTGTGTTACAATCCTCGATGGATTAATCTTATACCACATATCAAAAACCTATTTCTCATGTTCATAATCAATATTTTTAATCAAAAGTCTTTTAATTATTTTATTACCTTAATTTATATTATGTTATTGCAATGTTTATCTAAAATATTTATGGGCAAATTGCATTAAAAAATTATATATATATATATATATATATTATATATATATATTAATATATATATATATATATATATAATAATTATATCATTTTGAGTGACGAAATTACATAAAAATAAAATAAAAATTTATTAATTAATATAAATTAGTTATAGTTTTATTTTAATTTTAATCATTCAAAATTTATACCTCAGAATTTTCATTACTCTACAAAACAAATTTACTTGAGAATTAATTGATTATTTAAATGTGTTTTTCAAACTAAGGTTCTTAGTCGTTATTAATAATATTTTTTTTTAATATATTAATAAATTAATATTATAATTTAAACAATATTGTTTAAATATATCTTGAAATTATGTCTCTACATTGCTCTACATTGCTCTCTGTCACTTGAAATTTTTTCTCTACATTGTTATTTATTTAAGACTTTGCCATGGTCTACCTTTTCATTTAGTCTTGATAATGAACCACACTTCTTGGTTCAAAACACGTTGACCATTGTTCGTTCGAAAACACGTCGTCGGTTCAAAACAAGTTGACCAAAAAATTCTCTCATATGATTTCTACCGAAAAACTTTGTTTAATTGATCATGAATCATAAGAACTTAAATACAAAAGGAAAAAAAAATAATAATAATAATCTTAACTAATTTCAATTTTATTATATATTTTTTTTATTAATCAATTTTATATAAAACATTTATTATACAATTTATTAATATGTCATATACATATATAAATATATAATGTTAAATTAATTATGTTACTTCTATATGAAACATGATATCACAATCATGTTTCAAACATGAGGGATTTGATATAATATTTGATATAATTCAGGATGAAGAGTAGATGACAAATGTGTACGGTAAGGGCTAATCAGCCTGCTATACAAAATAACATACAGCCTTTATTTTTAATTTATGTAGTCACCAAAAGTTGTGTGTTATTTTGTTATAGAGCATGCATGTACCAGAGCATTTAATGCCCTATAGCAGATTAGTTAGCCCTAAAAAATATACATTGTGAAGACCATACCTATAGACTATGAAGGAATTTCATGGAACTGGCCAGCATTCAATCGTGAAAGTTGTCATTCATTTCTCAAAAAAATAGAATTGCGATTATTTAACTTCACCGAAAGTACAGGACAATCGAATACATTGAAGCAGTGGATGCTTGGAGTACCTGCGTACTCTTTAACAATTACATACTTATTCCAATTATATTTCTTATTGAATTCCAATTGTAATCTAAGTAGTTCTGCAGTTGCAGGAAACGAGATTTCAATTTCGATCTCAATATTAATTAGTTGTTGGAATGACTACAGTTGACACGGATTTCTCCCGGACTGCCAGCCAATACGCCAATTTTTCCCATCTTTACCATCGCAGCAGCAAACTTTTGCTGCCAGGTGTACAAGTTGGGGCCTGAGTTTTGATTCACCATATTCAGTGTGTTTGGATCTGTAAGCAGAGTTGCATCAGACGTAAATAGACCGCGGTGGGCTTTAACTTCGTCGTAGTAGAGATTGTCCACGATGAGGGGTGTTTTACTTTCCATGGCCACGGTCGTCTGGTTGTTGCTGTAGGCGCCTTTGGGACACTGCGCCTTGAGCACTGTAGCATAATAAGGATCAAGAGACGGGTCCGTCTGAACAGCGGTGCTGAAGTTGTAGAGCCTGCTCCGGAATGAAGAGCAGTGCGATACACCAACTGTGTGTGCTCCTGAATCAACCCAAGTTTATTATTCAATGGAGTCTTACTTTTTTCTAACCATTTCGGAATTTAGGTAATTTAGGTAATGTGAGTAATTTTGATATGATATTTTTTTTATGATATATGACAACTTTTAATCTATTTTAAATATCGATTTAATAAGGATTTAATTTCTGTATACATAATGAATTAAGCAAAGTATTTTGGTAGAAATCATATAAGAAAAAATTTTGGTCAAAGAGTTTCCAACCAATAAGTGTGGTTTAAACCTTTGCCATGGTCTGCCTCTTCTTCTGGCCCTGATCATGAACTACACTTGTTGATTCGAAGAGTCGGCCAAAAATTTCTCATATGTGATTTCTACAGAAAGACTTTGCTTAAAGGATCCAATTTCTTTATGTGCAAATTTTTGTATGACTATATTATTTTTTTATTTTTAGATTTTTTTTAATTTTTATGTTGGCTTACTTAACTAAAATTTGATGACTGACAGACACCTTTACACATCACACTGTGCTATAGCCATACACATCATACTGTCATGAAGAATGAGCCTCTTAGCCCAATCAATATATTTAATTACTTTATATACATTTTTTTGTACGACCTCTACATTATTTTTTTATTTTTAGATTTTTTTAATTTTTATTTTAACCTACATATATAAAATTTGATTACTAACAAACACCCTTACACATCATATTGTGGGATAGCCTTACACAGCATACTGAGCGGTTGAATGAGCTTTTTAGCTCAATCAATATGTTTCTTAAATCAATATTTCGAACCAATAACTACACTTACACTAGCTGACTCCAAATATAAACTCCATTAACCCAAATTTACTATTCAGTTGAATCTTACTTCTAACCATTTCTAAATTTAGATTCATGTAATGTGAATAATTTTAATATAATTCTTTAAGATCGATCCTCATATATTTTTTAACTCCATGTTTTAAACTATTTTTAAAATTATAATGTTTGTAACAGACAACTACAGTGGCTGGTTCCAAACATCTACTCAAAAAATATTATAATGAATCTAAAGAATCCTATCAGAATATAGTCATCCTTTGTAAACAGTAATATATAAATCAAATGTGGTTTTGCATAACAGGAAGGTTGAATACCGGAAAGTATAACCATGTCTTCTTGGGATAAACCTTTGGCTGAAAAACTCTGTGTGAGCTCCTCTACATTGAAAGTCGGGGCAGGTAGATTTGCCGCAACTTCCGAAGCTAGTGAAATTTTTCCATCCTTTCGTCCAGCGGGAACAGCATAAGCTTTCAAACTGAGAGGTACTCCAGGTAGAGAAGCCTGCAATCATTTACACATCACATGTTATTGGATCAATTACTAGAATTTACCTAACATTTCTGTTATGCTATAGATTTGAGAGGTACTCCAGGTAGAGAAGCCTGCAATCATTTACACATCACATGTTATTGGATCCATTACTAGAATTTACTTAACATTTCTGTTATGCTATAGATTTGAATTAATAGGATGTTGTAAAAGAAAATACCAGCTTTACGCTATCTCTAGCGGCAAATGCTAGGATGTCTGCACAGGAAACGGTTTTTGGGCACTTGGCCTCCAGTTTCGCTTTGGCTTGGTCAATCACGTCGAATCCTGCAAGGCTTGGATTGTTAACAGGCGAGTCTTTCTCCGCCACGATGCCGAGTTTGGGATTGGAGTCGATGAGAACGGAAGCATCGCATCCCTGAATGTGCAGGAGGCTCCCCAGTTAAGACGGCGATTTTTTTATTTTTTAAATAACACTTTGCTGCTCCAGTTATGGAGGAACCCTTTGTTACCGAAGAATCTAAGAGATAATATAGTTAAGATTTCAGGAAGCAGACATTTTGTAACTTAAAATAGATATAAGTGGGGATGGAGGAACCCTTTGTTACCGAAGAATCTAAGAGATAATATAGTTAAGATTTCAGGAAGCAGACATTTCATAACTTAAAATAGATATAAGTGGGCAGGGTGATACAAAAATTTAAGGCACATAGAGATTATTATGATAAGTTTTGGAAACACATGAAATGTCAAACATTTATAGTGTAAAATAAGAATTGTGGAATTTATTTATGTCATTTTTGTATGGGTCAAGTTGTATAAAAGGAAATGCTAAAGTGAAAGGGGAAAGGCAAATGGGTGGCAGGAGTCAGGGAATTTTTTTTTCTTTAATTAAGAAGAATATAAGTATGTTTGGGTTTTATATTATATTTCTAATAACTTAATTAAAGCTTATGTTTTATATTAGGGTTTGAAGTAAATTGTGAATATGGAAATTATATTAGGGTTTGAGGTAAATTGTGAGTTTGAGGCAAACTGTGAATATGGAAATTATATTAGGGTTTGAGGCAAATTGTGAATATGAAAATTCACAAGGTGATTGTTGTTGGTGATTCATTGAATATAATTCACCATTTATATTAAGAATCTCTCCCCTAACATATAAAGTTAAGTCAATTTTCAAGTCAATTTATCAGTTGTATAAGTCTATCTCCTATAAGAAATGTCTCCACATGCTCAGATTAAGTGACTAGAGGCATCACATCGCTAGTTTGGGATCAAAGCTTAATCAAGGTGAATTTTGGTAACTAGGGAAAAAGGGTGTACGCTCTTTCCTTAATTTAGGCAAAAAAGATAGATGCTCTGTAAATTTTGGCTTTACAATGTATAAGTGGAATACTATATATATTGTAACATTTTGTTGAAAAGCTTTAAAGTCAAAATTGTGTAATTTTTGTTAATACATACTCTATTTCAACTATATCCACTAGTTTCAAACCTACTTATATAAATTATGTATCTAAATCTTACCTCAGCTTGGTATCTTTTATTGCTATTCTTCATTATGGTTAAAAAAAAATAGTTTTGAAAAAAAATTGGAACAAATTATGTATCTAAATCATGGTTTTGAAAAAAAAAATTGGAACAAATTATGTATCTAGATCCTACTTTAGCTTAGTCTCTTTTATTGCTATTCTTGATTATTGTTAAAAAGAAAAATGGTTGAAAAAAAATTGGAACAATAATCTGAAAATTATTTATGAAGTAAACATAGCCATATGAAACAAGAATCTGAGTGGACATACCCTGACGAAACAATCGTGAAAATGCAACCGTATGAGTCTGGCAGCAGTTCCAGGAAAGCTCGCGAATGCACCTGCAACAACCTCATACACAATGGATTCTGCGGATGGACAAGTAGCATTGTAGAAGCCCACTTGAAGGTCGTCGCTTATTGCAGCGCCAGCTAGGGCACAAAGCATCAGGGCAAAGAGGGTAGACTTACAGCACTCAATATTCGCCATTCCACAACTTTGAAACAAAGATCAAAACATGTCAGCATGCAACCATTCAGATCGTTATTTCCTTCCATAAAGAGAAATGAAGCCTAAAAGAAAAAATCTAGTGAATAACTTCACTCTGCCGCTTAACCTACTGCCACTGAAATTCTCACCTGGGATGGAGGCAGGAAGTTGATGGTTGGAGAAAAACCTGCCAGACAAGTGCAAAAACCTTCGTATTTATGGAGTTATATAACAGTCTGTGTATTTATGGAGTTATATAACAGTACTCACAGACTGTGGTTATAAGCTACAGCTGTTTATGAAGCACAGAACATGTTGGCGAGATTAATTAAATATTGTTTTATCAAATACTTCTCGCAAATTATTGCGGTTCACCATTAATTCAACGCAGGCCTCTGATCTGTATCTCTGCAACTCCGAATCTGGCAAATGCCATTTTGTGCGGGTTGTGTTGCACCTTCTTCACTCCATATTTTGATACTCAATATATCACATTTGGTATTTTGTATCGGAAAATCGTGATTGTTTTCTGACAATAAAATCCAGAAACAATCGATAAACAAAGGATACCATTCCTGCATCTTAATGTGCCACCCTACCCTAAACTAGACTCAGCATATCGATATGAGATCTTAACAGTGATATTGTTAGTATTTTAGTGTAGTGTCGTGCATTTGAAACTTCAACACGCTGCTTGCGCTTGAACATGGAGGTCGGTTTCCAGTTGTTCGTCGTTGAATATGGAGGTATATCCCTGCGTTCGCGTGTGAAGTGCAAAGGCATGTGGACGATGCATTTTAAAATCGATACAGTGGGATTTCGCGGTGAACCAGATCCGCCAAATAAATATTTTATAGAAGCCATTTCATCTCTCCCCCATTCAAATTTTCACCATGTGAATTACGGGATCATCTATGACTCCCATGGATATTAGGCTATCCTTAAGCCCAAATATTTGGAATCCGACAGATAGGGGCACAGTCAATTTTCTGACCGCGCCTATATCAGTCATATTCTCGAATATTAGGGGAATTTGCAATCTACTTAAACTTACTGTGGATATTATGCCTTTATTATGACCGTGCATTTATAATAAAAAAATTCATGATTCAAAGGAAGTAGAGAAGTACATGACTTGATAGATGGATTTGTAAGAAGTACATGAATAAATGGATTTGTAAATATTTTGAGTAGGATTTTATTATGTAGTTTGAATGGGTTTAATGGGTAAGAAGTCATGAGTTTAAAACCACACCGGGTAGAGTAAATATGTATGTCTTGATGTTAGGCTTGACCATGACCTTAAAACTAGATAATAATATTAATTATTATTATTAGAGTTATTAAAGATAGTGACTTCTCTTTATTAAGTTTTCTTAAACTTAGCAGTCATACACCATACACCAATTTGGGCAGCCATACACCAATTATAGTCATACTAACCTTAAAATTGGATAATGACAATAATAATAATTATTATTAAAGATAGTGACTTCTCTTTATTAATTTCTTTTACAATTGTATGGTTGGATTTATGTCGAAAAACCTAAAACATGGAATTTGTAAAAGATTTATTTTTGTAATAATTATAATTGATATAACTAGGTTAGTAAATGTGGTTGATATACTCAATAGACCTTATTTTCAAACACCGATATCAACAACATTTACTAATGTAGTTGTGCTAGTTGGACTCCATTAATTCACTATGGTTGATGTTACATTAATGTCAATGCTAATGTTACATTGGTTGATAATAATTTACCATTGTTGACTATCGCTGATATTATATTAATCTTAGTGGTAATGTTGGTATTACATGAATGATTGTTGAAATGAGTTGATGGGTTGGCCATGATTGCCACTAATTACCATGTTTGACCTTAGTTGAGCATGATTAACAATGATTACCCTGGTTAACCAAAGATTAAGGGAAAGACTATGATTAACCTTGGTTTACCATGGTTGACTGAGGCTAGAAAGTGTTGACTATGGATGAAAATGGTTGACTGAGTTCAACCATTAACAACCTTAAATATAACAATATATTTATGTTACATTAATCTAACAATGTAACAATAATGTTGTTAATTGCTACATTGTTACATTAATGTTACAAAAATGGTTTCACTAACAGTTGAAGAAGGTTGACAAGGTTGACCATCATTTAAGAGGGTTACCAAGTACATTGTTGTTGACTTTTTTTATCATTGACTATGGTTAACAATAGATGAACATGTTCACCAAATTTGGTGATGGAAGAATATGTTTGACCTACTTAAATATGGTTGACCAAGATAATTATAGTTCATGAGCACTAACATTTTTTATTGTCATATTGCAATAGGGATGTTCAATGCACTGTAATGTCAATTTTTTTGATTGCTCAAAATAGGACATCAATTTGTGTTCATCATAATTTGACATCGCTTTATATTTGACACATAGCAGTGTCAACACTTGTTTTCACATTAATGTCAATCGTTTTTCTGTCATGTTGCAGTAAGGATATTTGTAATGTCAACTTTTTTGTTGCTCAAAATACACATCATTTTTTGTTAATCACATTCTCACATTGATTTATATTCAGCACATAATAACATCAACATTTTTTTGTCACTTATAATGTCAATATTTGTATTGTTACATTGCAACATAGCTTTGTATTTGTAACATTGTCAAATTTTAGTTTTTATCTTTAATATAAGTATTTACATATCTAACTATTTATTACCAAAACAAACCAAAATTATGTTTATTTTACTTCCCTTTATTACAACATCAAAATTTATTAATTTATTAATATTTATTAATTACTTAATGCTATTTGGTCAATTATTTAATTATAGATGGCTATGCTTAACCATGGTTAATGATTTTTTACCATAGCTAACCAAATTTGAAGATGGGAAAACATGGTTGACCTACTCACTTATGTTTGACTATGGTTGACCAAGATAATTATTCACTTTGTGTTCGTAAGATTACAACGTTGATTTATATTTGACACATAGTGACATCAACATTGTTTGTCACTAAAATAAAGTTTTTATTTTCCATTTTCATAATTTATATTTCTTTCTATTTTCTCCACATTTCAATTGTATTGGCAACATTGGTTTCTCACTTTATGACCTCAATGTTTTTATTGTCATATTGCAACATAGATATTTGTTTGACATGTTGTAATGAGATTTTTTTTGGTTCAAAATACAACATTAATTTGTATTTGTCATGTTGTGACATCGATTTATGTTTGTTGCGTAGCAACGTCAACATTTGTTTGTCACATTATAGAGTTGATGTTATTTTTGTCATATTAAGAAATATGGTTATCAACATTTTCAATTTACTTTCATCACATTGTGACATCAAATTATATTCGACATATAGCAATGTCAAGTTTTGTGTTTCGCATTATAAAGCCAATGTTTTTATTATTACATTGCAACAGAAATTTTTATTTACCACATTGCATCATCAAGTTTCAATTTTTATCCTTAATGTTTACACATCTACATTTCTAATTTTTTATAAATAATTAAAAAATGTGTTTATACTTATTTTAACCTCTATTATTTCAAAATCAAACTCATATAATTTATTGATTTTTTATTAACTATTTAATTTATAATTTATTAAATATTTTCCAAGAAATCTGAAAAAAATATTATATATATATATATAATATATATATTATAAGGATATAAGGAAAATATTGTTCTAACAATTTTCAACAGGCTTAATAGCCTAAGATTCCATATCTATATTTACTAGTGAAATCTCATCAATGGAATCCATACATGAAACAAGTAGAAAAACATTTTCAGACTTAATCAAATCATTACAAGTATCAAGCATTGGAAACCGGAACCTAGAAATTTATTGATTGGCTACATTATTAATAGTTGTTGGGAAACCAAGGCTAGTCATCATGTCATGTAATACAAATGGAACTTCACTACAGTTGCACATAATTATTACACCATGGTATGTTCGAAATGGAAGATAATAAGTACATTTGTTATTTATAAATGTATAAATTTCTTGTAACAACTTCGATTTGAAGCCCCAACAATACTCAAAGTCATCAATTATTCGTTTGAGGCACGAGTGACCAAATTTCAAATTTTCTACTTCTTTGATCGACCAAACAAAATTGAAGTCATCATTGATAAGACATATCAGTTGATTATTGTATAATACTAACAACATCATTGATAAGACATATCAGTTGATTATTGTATAATACTAACAACATACACCATATATCTGTGATTGGAACAAATGAAATACCCAATCATTTTTATAACATCAAACTAGTAATACACATTCCAAGGATAATATTTATACTCCTTGTCTAAATCTAACCAAAACAAACTAATTTTATAAAAAATTACATTGTTAGGAAGGAAGTGTCATCGAATAGAAGCTCTTCCCTTCTCCAAACCTCGTCAAAACTACTGCAAAAAAATAAAAAATAAATAAATAAAATAAATAAATAAATAAATAAATAAATAAATTTGACTGCATTCTTTAATAGATATATTTCAGAACAACCCAATCATATTTTATAGTACTTACTTTTTCCAATATTGAAAATAATCCCTAGTCTCCAACCTATATTAGCTCTATGATTTTAAAGGCCTTTGTAAATGGATTCATCGCAAAATAATTGCATGAATGGGAGCATTATGTTGGTAAGGATAACATAAACATAAATCCAAAAGTAGAGTCTACTATGTATCTTAAATCTATGAATGGCATAGGAAAATGAGATATGCACCCATTCTAATTAAGGTATTCAGCAACAAAACAATCTGAAGAGAATGTTCCTGGAATATGATCCACAGTTTCATTTGTAAATCAATGTTTTGAGTTCAAAACAGGACTCATCGTCACAATAGAATAAATGCATATAAGAGAGGAGATATAAATATAAAGAAAGAAAGGGAAGAGTGGAATCAAATTAAGTTGATGGTTAAAAAACCTAAAAATAATTAATACAACAAAATCTTAAATTTAATAGAATTATTAATAATGAGTTATGAATATTATTGATATTAAAAGTGGTACTATTATTGTTAAGATGAAACAATTGTCTTTATTATGCAACAAATGAACCATAAATCCAATTTCATTCATGGAGAGTTGATTGGAATGTGATAAGAAAGAAATATTGTCATGTCCCTTATCAAATACATTTGTAATAGGGTGCTGCTACACAATTTTGCACAATTTTGGCTAAGGAAGAGAACCCATCATTTTCGATTTAGGGACTTAGGAGGCAATTCGACTTTGTTTGGTTGCTAGTGGAAAGTGGAGGCCACCCACATGGAGTTCGAATTGGACTATTTGAATAGCTTGGAGGTAAAGTTGAATAGGTGGATGGAGGGCCCACATGAGGCTAGGGAGGCCCAAGGAGTTATAAGGAGGGAGCAGGTCTCATTTTGGATTCATTCATACATCTTACAAACAAAATCACTTGATTGTTCACTTTGCTATTTAGCTGAGTCAACCGGCTGTTTAGCCACGAATCTATCAAGCGGGAGATTCAACCTCTACTTCGGGGGACCATCCGTGCCCGCCCTAGAGAGGAAGTTATACAAGGATTTCAGGAGTTCCGGGGCAGTGACATAGCACCACTAACTAGCGCAGAGCGTGTATTTATGGGCAGCCAGGAAACACGCAGAGGGAGATTGAGGTAAGCAAAGATCTGATCTCTTGTTCGGGAGTTGGGAAGCTGAGGTAGAAACATTAGACCAACATTCTTGTTGGGTTTTACAGCCAACTGAGCCAACATTCCAAAAATTTGAATTGTTGGGCCGGGGACAACGTAGAGGCCACATAATAGATTTTCGTGGTACTTGGGAGCCGCTGAGTGGGCCAAGAGATCATCGAGGGATTTAGGTATTGGATAACACGGGTGAACTCAACATTTTAGAGAAGTTTTCAGGTGGATTTACATGCAGTTTCTAGCAATTTGAAGTTGGCAGCTACAGTTGAGGTGAGGCTCCATGGGGATCGAAAATCAAAAGTCTAACTAGCCAAAATCCTTTCTAGGTTTTATGGGTTTTTGACAAAGATCCCAAATATAAAGCTTCATAATTTTCTGAGTACTGGAGGTTGGGTTTTAATTTGTGTCTTTGCAGCATACAATGTAGAATTTACTAGGATTGAATAGTGCCTTTGGGGGTCAATTTTGGGAAGTCCAAATCAGGCCAAACTAGGTTTTTGTGGGTTTTAGCCGAGGAGTCCAAGGTTAAAAGAATATAAATTTCTAGGCAGTTTAGTTGATGAAAATGAGATCTGGGTATAAGCCCAAAATCCCAAATTCTTCAAAAATCTTGATCCTGGACCTGTGAGTTATGGGCCCACTCAATCTTTTGGGAATCCTTTTAATTAATTACCGTGGATCTTCATTAAAATCGAGCATCTCAGTCGAATAGTTCCAAAAGCATTGTCAGACGGGGTTCTCCTTTTTTTCAGCTTCGAAAGTTCACGCTTGATGAGTGTCCCCCTCTTAATCTTAGCCAGCATGATTTTAAATCGCTCACATGTCCCTTGCACACATTCACAAAAAGAAATTGCGTTGTCCATACAATCAAAGAACACACTCACAATTCTGAACTACGACTAACCACAGCCACGCCATTAACACAACACACATATATTATAATATGAATAACACAACACGGTTACAGCTAAGGCATTTCAGCCTTAGAAACGAGCTCTAGCTCGACTACATCTTGCCACTCACAATATCCTCACAGAACATATATATCTCACATCCTATCACATTACATATATATAAGAATTTTAGGAAGGATCAATCCTATCCTCTCTTGATTTTCTCCACAAAAGCTTCATGCATGCACGCTTTAAATCTGCTTTATCCTTTTTAAATCTATTTTCTCCTTTAAATCACGCTTTTATTTTGTTCTGATCCTCTGGTCCACATTTGCTTGCTTTGTTGCTGATTGCTCTCGCATCAGACTCCCGAGGCACAAAAATTTATGACCTCCTGGTCATATGCTTCTCCTGGTCTTTAGCAATTTTATCCACTGCATTCCTTCACTGCAACCAACCTCTGCAGTAACAGCCTCCTCTTTTACACGATACCTCACCAAGCCCTCCGCACTCGGTCTTTTGGCATCCTCTAGGTTGCTGCAAATCTTCTCACCTTCAGCTGCCGCCATCTACACAATAGCAAGACCATAAACTCTCCATCTTTAACACAACTGTACCTCGTTCCTCGTTCCGCAGAATCTTTTACTGCTCTGATACAACCTGATGAAAATGAGATCTGGGTATAAGCCCAAAATCCAAAATTCTTCAAAAATCTTGATCCTAGACCTGTGAGTTATGGGCCCACTCAATCTTTTGGGAAGCCTTTTAATTAATTACCGTGGATCTTCATTAAAATCGAGCATCTCAGTCGAATAGTTCCAAAAGCATTGTCAGACAGGGTTCTCCTTTTTTTCAGCTTCGAAAGTTCACGCTTGATGAGTGTCCCCCTCTTAATCTTAGCCAGCATGATTTTAAATCGCTCACATGTCCCTTGCACACATTCATAGAAAGAAATTGCACTGTCCATACAATCAAAGAACACACTCACAATTCTGAACTACGACTAACCACAGCCACGCCATTAGCACAACACACATATATTATAATATGAATAACACAACACGGTTACAGCTAAGGCATTTCAGCCTTAGAAACGAGCTCTAGCTCGACTACATCTTGCCACTCACAATATCCTCATAGAACATATATATCTCACATCCTATCACATTACATATATATAAGAATTTTAGGAAGGATCAATCCTATCCTCTCTTGATTTTCTCCACAAAAGCTTCATGCATGCACACTTTAAATCTACTTTATCCTTTTTAAATCTATTTTCTCCTTTAAATCACGCTTTTCTTTTGTTCTTATCCTCTGGTCCATGTTTGCTTGCTTTGTTGCTGATTGCTCCCGCATCAGAGTTGGTATCAGAGCAGAGAAAGGATTCCTGAGAGAAGAAAGAAGAATGCGAACAGAAGGGGAAAGAGGTATAGCTATGTTAAAGTTGGAGAGTTTATGCAAATGGCGGTAGGAGAAGGTGAGAAGATTTGCAGCAACCTAGAGGATGCCAAAAGACCGAGTGCGGAGGGCTTGGTGAGGTATCATGTAACAGAGGAGGCTGTTACTGCAGAGGTTGGTTGCGTTGAAGGAATGCAGTGGTTAAAATTACTAAGGACAAGGAGAAGCATATGACCAGGAGGTCATAAATTTTTGTGCCTCGGGAGTCTGATGCAGGTGCATCTCACCCTTTTCTTAATTAAATAAAAATCCAAGTGGAGCATGAAGACGTGGACCAGCGGAGCTGAATAAAGGGAAAAAACAAAGAAAATCTCCCTTAAAGCAGTTAAAGAAAAAAAATTAAAGAGAGAATGGATAAGACTAGATAGACTTCCTATTATTAATAGCCATGCACGCTTTTTGGAGAGTTTTGTGGAGAAAAATCAGAAGACGATAGGGTCGGTCCTTCATAAGACTTTTTATATAAATGTAATGCAATAGGGGTGTAATAGATATCTTATTTTGTGAAGAAAATTGTGAGTGGGCAAGATGTAGCCAAGCATGAGTTTGTTTTAAGGCTGAAAGGCCTTAACTTTGTAATTGTTCCGTAAATATATAAAAGTGTGTTTATGTTCTGTGTTAATTGTATACGCTATGTGTTCTATAAATGAGTCAAAACTTGTGTTCTGTAAATAAAAATGGTGTTGCAGTCACTCGGCGGCGGCTGCATGAATGTTCAAATGAGAGCTATGTGTTTTATAAATGAGTCAAAACTTGTGTTCTGTAAATAAGAATGGTGTTGCAGGCACTCGGCGGTGGCTGCATGAATGTTCAAATGAGAGCAAGACAGACTATAACGGTGAATTAATTAAAAGGCTTCCCAAAGATTGAGTGGGCCCATAACCCATAGGTCCAGGATCAAGGTTTTTAAAGAATTTGGGATTTTGGGCAACCCCCAAAATCTCATTTTCATCATTAGTGCACCTTCCAGCCATTCGAACTTCAATAGAGTTGTGGTTTCTAGGCAATGCAATGCAGATTGGTGCAGCAGCTGGGAAGCCTTCAGCTTAGCCATTTTCCTACCTGGGTTTGGTCCTACTTGTCCTTTCATACAAGCCCAGATGTACCATTCCATCATCTCTTGTATTTGACTTACAAAATTATAATAAAATGGCTCAGAAGTTCTCCATTTGTAGCTCTTATATGGGTGTTCGTTGAATATTTCATTTTTGTAATTTGCTACATGTATTATTTGCTTGTTATCACTTGTATTCCTATTAAGGATCATTGCAGTGGTATCAGATCCATAATCTTGGCTCAGCCTATGGGAAAGATTAGAATCAAACAACATGGCAGTCACCTGGAATGAGGTGGTAAGGATACAACAAATGATGATTGATGTGGGGAAGAAATTGATTCATTCCTCAGTTGGGAATCAAAGGAAGTAGAGGATTTACAAATTCTTTCATGATTAAAAGGAAGTAGAGGATTACATGAGTGGATGGATTTGTAAATATTTTGAGGATGATTGTATCATGTATTTTGAGTGCACTTAATGGTTAAGAGTATCCGTTTTTTCTAAGAGGTCACAAGTTCAAAAAAAAGAGGGGGTAGAGTATGTATGCCTTCGTAGATTTAGTAGTCATACATTAATTTGGTGTTTGAGTATGTATGCCTTCATAGACTTAGAAGTCATACACTAATTTGGTATCTAGCTTCGTCGTGACCTTAAAATTATTAGAGAGAGTGACTTCTCTTTGCAATGATACACCTTGGTGCCTGAGAATGTATGTCTTCGTAGACTTAGTAGTTGGTGTCTGAGTATGTATGTCTTCATAGACTTAGCAGTCATACACCAATTGGGTGTCTGGCTTGGACATGACCTTAACATTGGATGATAATAATAATAGTAAGAGAGTGATAATAATAATAATAATAATTAGAGATAGTGACTTCTCTTTATTAATTTCGCTTACAATTGTATGGTTGGATTTTGTTATAATTATAATTGATATAACCAGATTAGTAAATGTGGTTGATATACTCCAATAGACCTTATTTTCAAACACTGATATCAACTACATATACTAATGTAGTTGTTCTAGTTGGACTCCATTAGTTCACTATGGTTGATGTTACATTAATGTCAATGTTAATGTTACATTGGTTGATAATAATTTACCATTGCTGACTATGGTTGATATTACATTAATCTTAGTGCTAATGTTGGTATTACATGAATGGTTGTTGAAATGAGTTGATGGGTTGGCCATGATTACCACTAGTTACAATGTTTGACCTTAGTTGACCACGATTAATAATGATTACCATGGTTAACCAAGGATTAAGGGGAATATTATGGTTAACCTTGGTTTACCATGGTTGACCAAGGCTAGAAATTGTTGACTATGGATGAAAATGGTTGATTGAGTTCAACCATGGACAACCTTAGATATAACAATATATTTATGTTACATTAATTTAACAATGTAACATTAATGTTGTTAATTGTTACATTGTTACATTGTTACATTGTTACATTAATGTTACAAAAATGGTTTCACTAATGGTTGAAGAAAGTTGAAAGGTTGACCATTGTTGAAGAGGGTTGACCAAGTACATTGTTGTTGACTTTTTTATCATTGACTATGGTTAACCATGGATGAACATATTGACCAAGTTTGACGATGGAAGAATATGATTGACCTACTTAAATATGGTTGACCAAGATAATTATAGTTGATGAGCACTGAGATTGGTTTTGATTGTCATATTTCAACAAGGATGTTCAATGCATTGTAATGTCAATTTTTTTGGTTGCTCAAAATAGAAAATCAATTTGTGTTTTTTTCATAATTTGACATCATTTTATGTTTGACACGTAACAACGTCAACATTTGTTTTCACATTGATGTCAATGTTTTTATCATCATATTGTAGTAAGGACATTTGTTTCATACATTGTAATGTCAATTTTTTGGTTTCTCAAAATACATCAATTTTTGTTCATCATATTGTGACATTGATTTATATTCGACATATGGTAACATCAACATTTGTTTGCAACTTATAATGTTAATATATTTATTTTTACAATGTGACATAGCTTTTTATTTGTCACATTGCCAAATTTTAGTTTTTATCTTTAATTTAAGTATTTACATATTTAATTATTTATAAAAAATTAAGAAAGCAAAATTATGTGTATTTTACATTCCTTTGTTACAACATCAAACTTTATTAATTACTTAATGCTAAATGGTCAGTTATTTAACTATAGATTACTACGATTAACCATGTTGACTATAATTAATTATTTTTACCATAGCTAACAAAGTTTGAAGATGGGAAAACATGGTTGATCTATTGACTTATGGTTGACCAAGATAACCACTCAATTTGTATTTGTAAACATTGCAACATTGATTTATATTTGACACAGAGTGACATCAACATTGTTTGTCACTAAAATAAAGTTTTTATTTTCCATTTTCATAATTTATATTCCTTTCTATTTTCTCTACATTTCAATTGTAATATCAATATTGGTTCCTCACATTATGTCCTCTATGTTTTTATTGTCATATTGCAACATGGATTTTTGTCTCACATGTTGTAATGTGATTTTTTTTTCGTTCAAAATACAACATAAATTTGTATTTATCACGTTGTGACATCGATTTATGTTTGTCACGTAGCAACTACAACATTTGTTTACCACATTATAGAGTCAATGTTATTTTTGTCACATTGAGAAATATGGTTATCAACATTTTCAATTTACTTTCCTCACATTGTGTCATCAAATTATATTTGACATATAGCAATTTCAAGTTTTTTGTTTTGCATTATAAAGCCAATGTTTATTATTACATTGCAACATAAATTTTTATTTGTCACATTGCATTGTCAAGTTTCAATTTTTATCTTTAGTGTTTACACATCTATTTTCTAGTTATTTATAAATAATTAAAAAAATGTGTTTATACTTATTTTAGTTTCCATTATTTCAAATCAAACTTGTATAAGTTTATTTATTTTTATTAAATATTTAATTTTATTATTTATTTTTTATTTTTTTTCCACATGTGGTTCATGGATACCCATGGTCACTGGGTAGCCGCTACATCCATGGTACAACACTAGGGATAGATCGACCCTGGAAGGGGATCACACCCCTCGGCCTATTTACTGACCTGACCCCAAGAGCTTTCGGGAATTGACCCTGTGACCTCCCGATTAGCGAGGCACTGATTTGACCAATTGAGCTAACTCTTGGGGCTTATTTATTAATATTTATTAAATATTTGTTTAGAAATCTGAAAAGTATATAAAAGAAAAATATTGTTCAGCGATTTTCAATAGGCTTGATAGCCTAAGATTCCATACCTATATTTACTAATGGAATCTCAACAATAGAATCCATATGTGGAACAAATGGAAAAACATTTTTAAACTCAATCAGATCATTACAATTATCAAGCATCGGAAATCGTAACATGGAAATCTATTGATTGGCTACATTATCAATAGTTATTAGGAAACAAAGGCTAGTCATCATGTCATGTAATATAAATGGAACTTCACTGTAGTTATGCATAAGTACTACACCATGGACTATTCGAAATAGAAGATAACAAAGAAATTTGTTATTTATATATGTAGAAATTTCTTGCAATAACTTCTATTTGAAGCCCCAACAATTCTCAAAGTCATCAATTATCCATTTAAGGCACGAATGACCAAATTGAAAATTTTCTACTTCTTTGATTAACCAAACAAAAGTCAAGTCATCATTGATAACACATATCAATTGATTATTGTATAATGCTAACAACATACACCATATGTCAATGATTAGAACAAATGAAAAACCCAATCATTTTTATAACATCAAACCAGTAATACACATTCTAAAAATAATATTCATACTCCTTGTCTAAATATAACCAAAACAATATACTTTTATAAAAAATTACATCATTAGGGGGTGAAGTGCCACCGACTAGAAACTCTTCCCTTCTCCAAACCCCATAAAACTATTGCAAACATAAAAATTCGATTGGGTTCTTTAATAGATATGTTTTAGAACTACCCATTCATATTTTATAATACTTACTTTTTCAAATAATGAAAATAATCCCAAGTCTCCAACCCATATTGACCCTATGTTTTTAAAGGCCTTTGTAAATGGATTGATGGAAAAATAATTGTATGAATGGGAGAACTATGTTGGTAAGGATAACATAACCATAAATCTAAAACTAGACTTTACTATGTATCTGGAATCTATGAATGGCATAGGAAAATGAGATATGCACTCGTTCTATTTAAGGCATTCAGCAACAAAACTATTTGAAGAAAATTTGTCTGGAATATGATCCATAGTTTCATTTATAAGCCAATGTTTTGAGTCCAAAGCAAGACCCTTCATCACAACATAATGATTGCAGAGAAAAGAAGAGATATAAATATAAATAAAGAAAAAAAAAGTCGAATCAAATTAAATTGATGGTGAAGAAATAAAAAATTAACAAACTAAACCCCAAAAATAGTTAATAAAAAAATTCTAGCAACTATAAATTCAAATTCATTCCTAGAAAATTAATTGGAATTGATAACAAACAAAAAATTTCCAAAAAATTCTTCCATTATTTCCAAACCATTCTGATTCTTCCATGGTTTACCAACCATTCTAAATTTTACTAGAACTAATAATAAGAGAGAGATAAATTTGAAAATTTCAAATGGCTGAGAACTCCAAATAACTATATCCATGATCATACGATAAAATTTCATGGCATAAAAAGGTACAAATAAAATCAATAAAACCATTTTTAATAATGTTAAATGAATTATAAGCAATGGAGGTAGATAATTTTCAACTTACCTATCAACAAAAGTTCGTATATACATATGTCTAAAATTAAAAGAGTCATATAACCATCATTACAATTTTCAACATATATACCTATTTTATCAGATTATAAGAGTTATTAAATCATATTTTATATATTAAAAGAGTCATGTAAAACCACAAACGAAAATTAAAAAGAAAAAAAATAAAACAAAGAAATAATAATTCATTTATCAAATTAAGAAAACCATAAATCAAAATTATATATTGATTTAATGAAATGCTTATAAAATAAATATATTATCCTAAAACTATTAATAGTCTTATAAACTAAAACTTCAAGGTATTCATATAATTTAAAACATAAAGTTGTGATATAATGGTACCAATAAAGCTAAAATATAAGAGCAACAATAAAACCCAATCATATGCTAAAAATCTATATATATATTTTTTAAGTAAAATTTATCATTATATAATTTTTAAATTCATATATTTAAATGCAATGTATTAGTAAATAAAATAGGGTAGATATTATTTAATTAATAATGTTGGTATTGATGTGAAATGGTTATGTTTAAGGATTGATGTCAGATAATTAATTAAATGAATATACTTGTTTTGAAAGGTTAATATTTTATAGTATTATTGTTAAGGGATAAATTTCTTTAGGGTTTTGGGTTGATATCCTAGCAGATTGGAGGTTATCTACATAGAGAAACACACTTTCCACATAGCCATGATACTAATATAAACAAACTCTACGATGAGAGGAGTACCTGGGGGTCCTTCGTTTGGGAAGATCCAGCCAGGCTCCAAACCCTCTTGGAGTTCCTTTTGCTCCTTCAACCTGCAAAATCACAAACCATCAAGAGTGAGGTTTGGAGCTATAACAATTATAAGAGTCATTGAATCATATTTTATAGATTAACATAGTCATATAATACTAGTGAAAAGAAAATTAAAAGAAAGAAATAGTAATGTATTTATCAAATTAATAAAACCATAAATGAAAACTAAATATTGCTTAAATAAAATGCTTATAAAATAAATATATTATCTTAAAACTATTAATAATGTTATAAACCAAAATTTCAAGGTATTTATATAATTTACTGTTGAGAATTGCAGCAAGAAATTCTCAATTTGATTTTGACTTGATTAAATTAAGAAAAGTTGAATTTCCACATCAGTAGACAATTTGGATGATGTTAATTTGTGTGACATGGCTTGTGTCACCCAGTTTACTCAGTAAATTTGAGTTGGAGTTAAAGTTTAGTATTTCATGTGTGATTTTTAATTTGTAGCAATCAAGGTTAGTTATCTCAAGTTGTTTTTAATTAAACTAGTTCCAACTTTTGGAGGAACTAGTGGAAGGTCAGTTAGGCAGTCGGTCAAACTCAGTGATCATCTAGTTAATTGATCAATCAGCCCAAAATAGCTAGTGCATGTAGAGAATTTGAGTTACCCAGTTGAGGTGGATATTACAAGGCATTGTAACATCAAAGGTAGACTAGTCTTGAGTGTTATGCAACCAGCTCACAAAAAAGATAGATCAACGACTTAAAAATTATTCTCTTCAAGGGGGAAACCCAATTTACACTACATAAATTAAAAATTCTTGGATGATTAAAATGATAAGACATACTTCGTATATATAGGAGCCTAAGGGGACACAATATAATCAGAGCCTACATAACAGAATTAATTTAAGGACACAACAATAACAATTATGGGTTTCTATGGGGCACAAAAATAACAATAGGGGCCTACACTAATAACAATAAGGGGAATACACTAGTATTATAGGGACCTAGCATGCCCCTCTGCTTCAAAAAGGTGTTGTCCTCAATGCTTGAGTAGTTCTGGATGCTTTTATATAAAATTCTCTTTCTCCCATGTGAAACCTTCAGCAGGTAAGTTCTTCCACTTAATGAGATACTATGAAATTAATCGATTATGTAGTTGTCGGGTTCTTGTTTTGTGATTTCTTTAGGCTCAAATAGGATTTTTCCTTCTTCGTCAAGTTCTGGCAACATTGTTTGAATTGTGAGTTTATCACTAATAACCTTCTTTAAGCATGAAACATGGAAAACTAGGTGTACTCGCTAAGTTGCAGGCAACTCCAACTTGTATGCCATAGTACCAATATTTTGCAATGCCTTGTAAGGACCATATTACTTGGGTGATAATTTATTATCCTTCTTAGCTTGCTTGAGGGACATTTGTTTGTATTGTTATAGCCACAAAAATACCCAGTCATCTACATCAAAACTTATTTCATATGATGTTGATACGCATATTGTTTCATTCGATTCTATGTTAGAGTGAGGTTATCCTCTAAGAGTTGGAGAACTTGTTTCTAATGCTCGATGTGATCTTCCACTGCTTGAATCTTAGATTTTTCGCTTAAATATGATGTGATGGATGTTGGATGATATCCATAAAGTGCCATAAATGGGGTCATTGTCTCTGCAATATGGAAGGAAATGGTATACCACCATTCAACTAGTGGGAACCACTTGACCTATAGTGTTTGTTTATCTGATACAAAGAAACAAAAATATCCTTCCAAACATTTTTTAATTATCTCATTTTTCCCATCAGATTGAGGATGATAAGATGAGCTATGAGTTAGTTGAGTACCAAGACAAGAAAATAATTCCATCCAAAAATTTCCAATGAAAATGGGATCTCTATCACTTACAGTGTATTTGGGTTTCCATGTATCTTTTGAATTATTTCCATAAATGTTGTAGCAACTGTATTGGATTTAAAAGGATGAGATAATGCACAAAAGTGTGCATACTTGGTAAGTATATCAACTACCACCATGGTGGCATTCTTTCCTTTAGACTTAGGTAAGCTTGTGATAAAATCCATTGAAACCTCCTCCCAACACTGATTTAGAATGGCTAAAGGCTGTAACAGACCTGGGGTCTTAATTGTATCAACTTTATTTTGTTGGAAAACCAAACATTCTACCACAAAATTATGAATATCAGATTTAAGGTCATCCCAAAAATATTCCTTCTTGACCCTGTGGTAAGTTTTCAAATATCCTGAGTGCCCTCCTAAGGGGAAGGTGTGCAATTCCAAAAGAATATTTTTCTTGAGTTGAGAATTCTTACAAAGATATAAGTGATATTTGTACCATAATTAATCATTTTTCCAACTAAATGTATCATATGTACTAAGATCTTGTTGCAACTTTTGAATGAGTTCCCACACTTATTCATTCTTCCATTCATCCATTGCTTTATTTATCCAATCAAGTTGGATTATAGAAATGGCACAAAGCAATGCTTCCACATCCTCATTCTTTCTTAAGAATTCATCTACAACAACATTTTGCTTGCCTTTTTTGTAGATGATTTCAAAGTCATAACCCAACATCTTTGTGACCCATTTTTTTCTCTTCTGAAGATAATCTTTGTTCCAAAAAGTATTTAAGACTGTCATGATCCATTTTTACCTTGAAGTGTCTTCCCATTAGGTAAGGTCTCCATTTCTTTAGTGCATGTAGTATTACCAACATTTCCTTCTCATAAATAGGTTTGTGTAAATACTTTCCTTTGATTGGACGACTTTCAAAAGCAATGGGTATTAATTCTTGCATTAAAACAGCACCAATCCCATTTCCTGAGGCATCACATTCCATAATAAAGGTTTTTGCGAAGTCATTCGTAGCTAAGTTTGGCACTTGGAACATTACCTCTTTAAGATGTTCAAAGGCCTTAGTTGCTTCTGGAGTCCAAGAAAATGCATCTTTATTCAGAAGTGTTGTTAGAGGTGTTGATATTCTCCAATAATTCTTAACAAATTTGAGATAATACCATGTCAACCCGATAAATCCTCGAAGATGGTTTATGGTTGTGGGGATTTTCCATTCCTTAATGGCTTTAATTTTGTTAGAATCTACCTTAACACCCTCATGAGATACAATATAACCCAAATATTCCATCTCCTATACTCCAAAGAAACATTTGGATGTTTTTGCATATAATTGTTTCTCCTCCAATAATTTGAGCACCCTGTCAACATGTTGAACATGATCCTTCCAAGACTTGTTGTAGATTAGTATATCATCAAAAAATACTAAAGCAAATTTTCTATGGAATTATTTGAAAATGGAATTCATCAAACTTTGAAATGTCGAAGGTGCATTAGTAAGACCAAAAGGCATGACCAAAAATTCATAATGAGCCTCATGAGTTGTGAATGTTGTTTTTAGAATGTATTCAATCTTCTTCTAATTTTATGATATCTTGAACAAAGATCTAGCTTGGTGAAGTAAATTGCTTCGTGTAATTTGTTGAAAAATGCAACAAGAAAATCCTAATTTAATTTTTTCCTTGAATTAAATTGGGAATTAAATTATAATTCCAATTCTCATAGCAACTTGTAATGGTTAACTAAGTTAATTTGACTTAGTTGGCTTAGTTAATTCGAGTTGGGAGTCTATCTAGAATCATGTAGAGTGGTTCCTAAATTTTAGGGGCCCATGTTGAGTTCTTTTGAGTTGTAATTATTTAATTCAATTTAACTAAGTTAAATTCAATTAAATTAATTCCAAATGCTGGAGAAATTAGTGAGAGATCCAGTAATGGGGTCTTATATATAGTAGTGCGATGTGATCAACACTACTAAACCAATAAATTGAAGATTCACTCATAACTAACTAATGCATGTCAGATCAAAGAAATACCTAGTTGAGATTGGAGTTCAGGGACATTGTACTATCAGTTGTATAATCATCTGAATTTTACACATGGTGCATGCAATCAGAGGAAGGCCTATTATGGATTGTGAAGTTATGGATGAGGAATTTCCCAATTAAATATGGGCTCATTACCTAGGAAACTACGCAAGGAAATAGGAGCTTGGCAGGCAGTAGATTTGGCTAAGTATTGGTTGGAGCTTGTTTGTGAAGCAGTGGGATAGATTGAGATAGTGCGGAGGTTTCTCAGGCTTGAGAAAATCATTGTAATCCTCTCATATTTATGATTTATGCAAGATACAGATAAAAAGGGTTTTTTAGTTGTGGCTTTCCCATAAAATTATTATGTTTTGTGTGATTGAATTCTTTCTCTTTTATTCTTTCTTATTTCATCAATCGTTTATTGTTTCTGATGATGAGTAGAGTAGATTCAAGTCAATTGTTTTAGCATATTTCCTCTACAGTTTGAATCTACGAGGAATTTTTACATGGTATCAAAGTTGAAATCACTATAGAAAAGGAGAATATGAGTTTGTCTTTTGCTAGAGAAATCGAATTTGTAGTATCATACTTCAGAGCTAGCAAGATGTCGTTCTATGGATTGAAACTCGAATATGCCCTTGAAGGTATTTCGAACTATATTGCTTGGAAGGAAATGATTGAGGTAGTGTTGGAAGATAGCAGGCTTAAGGAATTCATAGACAAATATATTCCTAAGCAAGTTGATGTTCAGGATCTAGTAGAGTGGAGAAAGTGTGTGGAAAAGGCATGAAGGATTATCCTAGAAGGAGTTTGAGATCATATTGTCTCGAACCTCCATGGTAAGGAAACTCCATTTGCAATGTGGAATGCCTTGATAGACCTGTTTCAAAATGGCAGTGACCACAGGAAGTTGGCACTGAAGTACAAGATGGAGAAGGGTGACACAATACCGAAGTACTTGACCAAGGTCACCCAATGTCGAGATGAGCTTAGAAGTTTTAGTTTTATAGTTGTTGAAGACGATCTAGTGAGCCTAACACTTATAGGACTTCCCAAGAGATGGCACAACCACCAGGACTCAGTTAATGGGAGAGAGAAGCTACCAGAGTGGGAAACATTATGGTCCAACTTGGAAAGATCAAGATGGAGAAGGGTGACACAATACCGAAGTACTTCACCAAGGTCACCCAATGTCAAGATGAGCTTAGAAGTTTCAGTTTTATAGTTGTTGAAGACGATCTAGTGAGCCTAACACTTATAGGACTTCCCAAGAGATGGCACAACCACCAAGACTCAATTAATGGGAGGGAGAAGCTACCAGAGTGGGAGAAATTATGGTCCAACTTGGTATAAGAAGAGATCTGATAGAACACCAAAGATGGATCCTCATCCAAATATGATGATGAGGAGAACTATGTCTTAGTTGGAAAGGCAAAGAAAGGGAAGGGGAAATCATCCCATTCCAAATCATATTCTAGTCAGGGCGGAAAGAAGAAGGACATGTCGAAGATTAAATTCTTTCACTGTCATGAGCTAGGACATTATGCACAAAGTGTCAGAACAAGAAGGCCGGTAAGAAACCATAAAGAGGAGGGGCAAGTGAAGCTCTTGCTTCACAATTCAAATTGGTTTCCACCCTCATCACTTGCATGGTGACATCAGTGATGGGTAGTGTGTGGTACCTCGCTAGTGGAGCATCATTCCATATGACCAGAAAAAAAGAGTTCTTCAGTGACTTGGAGGAGAAGGGCCTCCATATTCATATCGATATGGGAGATGATGGGAGGTATAGTGAAACTAACATCAGTACTGTTACCTTTTAGAAAGAGTCTATTACTCCTCTCACATTAAAATATGCCATGTATGTTCCAGGTTTGAATAATAATTTGGTTTCAGTTTCCATGTTGGAGGACCGTGGCTACAATGTAATTTTTAGCAAGGGAAAGTCTTTCCTTCATCACATAACCTTAGGACAAGTGAAGTGGATCAGAGTTAGGGTGAAGAACATCTACAAATTGGAGTATAAGATTGCGCTTCTTTGAGCACTAAAGCAGAGAAGGTGCATATACAAGACATCGGTGAGTTTTGGCATAGAAGATTGGGTCACTTGCACCACGAAGCTTTGAAGATCATGTAGAAAATTTCTATAGGACTTCCCAAGGGTACACTAAAGCAGAGAGACACATGAAAAGGGTGTACATTGGGGAAGTACACCAAAGCTTCCTTTGATGATAAATGCAGTTGAGCGTAAACGACCCTTGATCGAGTTCACTTAGATGTGTGTGGACCATTCTTGACAGCATCCATATCCAAGCACGGGTATTATGTAATATTTGTTGATGATTTTCCTCGTAAGTGATGGATTTTATTCATGTAGAAGAAAGATACGATTTTCACTAAATTTTGTGAATTTAAAGCACTTGTCGAGAAAGATACTGGTAAGAAAGTTAAAGCTCTCAGAATTGATAATGGTGGATAATATGTGTCGAATGAATTCAATAACTTCTATGCATCATAAGGCATTCGACGAGAGTTAATAACACCTCATAACCCATATAAAAATGGGGTGGCTGAAAGGAAGAATAGAATTATTATGGGAGTTGCACAGGTGATGTTACATGATCAGGGCCTACCGTTGCACTTATGGCCCGAAGCATGCAACACAGTTGTTTATTTGCAGAACAGAAGCCCTCATCGAATTATCAAGATGAGTACACCAAAAGAATCTTTTCCCAGTAAGAAACCAAATTTGGCACACTTCATGATCTTTGGTTCATCATTCTACTATCATATTACCAAGGATGCATTGAAAAAGCTAGAGCCAGCAGTTGAGTTGGGCATATTTTTGGGGTACACTAATACACCTCACAACTATCAAGTGCACCTTCCATTTAACAAAATGACAGTGGTTCATAGAGATGTGAATTTCAATGAAGAGAAGTCCATGAGATGTTCCCTTGAGAGGGAGCTTCAGTTACATGCAAATGATGATCTTTTGGCTCTAAAGGAGTAACCTCGGGATGATGTGGAGCAGCCACATGAAGAGGAGAAGAGAGTGGAAGTGCCCACTCATGCAGATACTTCTAGATATGGAAGGAAGCGCACTAAAGAGGCTAGCAGATTGATGCATGATTATAGAGAGAATGTGGAAGCACCCACATCACAGCGCATGTAGAGGACGTCACCAAATCAATACACTGGCTACATGGATCTAATGAGCGAGAGTGTAGAGGTTGAGCCATCCTCATTCAAGGAATTTGTGCAGTAACCAGTATGGGTTGATGCCATGGTTGAGGAGTATGACTCCATTATCCAAAACATTGTTTGGGAAGTAGTACCAAGACCAATAGACAAGTCAGTGGTGAGTTCCAGATGGCTTAACAAGGTAAATCATGTAGAAGATGGGAGTGTGGAGAAACACAAGGCCTGATTTGTGGCTAGAGGGTTCTCTCAGGTGGAGGGAATTGATTACGAGGAGACATTTACTTCAGTAGAAAGGTACTCATAAATTAGATCTATTTTAGCACTATCAGCACGGATGGGATGGAAGATACATTATATGGATGTGAAGACAACATTTCTCAATGGCATAATTGAGGAAGAGGTTTATATTGAGTAGTCGGGAGGATTTGAGACGTTCAATAGAGAGTTTCATGTGTGCAGACTCAAGTGAGCATTATATGGACTAAAACAAGCACATCGTGCTTGGTACACTAGGATTGATAGTTATTTCACCAGGTTGGGCTTCACCCAAAGTGAAGCAAATACGAACCTTTACCATATTATGGTTGAATGGAAATTGTTGATTATAGTATTATATGTCAATGATTTGATTCTAACAGGTGATGAGAAGCTGATAAAATATTGTAAAGAGGATCTTGTAAGAGGGTTCGAGATGAAGGACCTAGGGCTCATGCATTACTTTCTTGGTATGGAAGTATGGCAAGTAGATGAGGAACTATTTGTCTCTCAGGGAAAGTATGACAACAAGATACTAAAGAAGTTCCAGATGGAGAGAAGCAAACCCATGGAGACTCCTCTAGTAGGTACTTGGAGGAAGGAAGATGCTACTTCAAGTGAAGTAGTGGAGGCTACTATTTATGGAGAAACTTCGCGCGATAAGAGCGAACACCGTAGGATATGGGGGCTCCAGATCTGATGGCGGAGATTGCGCCTGATGGAGAAATCGGATACGAAGGAAAAATAAGCTACAGCACATAAAAGTTTGAAGTTTGATTTGACCGCTGAGTTGGCGGATGAGTCATTCCACAGCGTACCTAAAATATCGAACTATCGAGGAAGAGATGGCTTAGTTTGTGAAAGGACAAGTGGCCACTTCCCTATGGGACGTTGGCGATGATGTAGAGGCAGGGAACTCCAAGCGAACAATAGCAGGCGATCTGAAGGGGTGGAAGAGGAAGTGAACAGTAAAGGACAAATTGGCTTTAAGCCATGAACAGACAGAGAACAGTACGAAGAAGAGAAAGGAAGAACCAGAGAAGAAAAACAGTGAACGAAAAGGTGAAAGAGACAATGAAGCAAGAAGGAGAAAACAGAGAGCCAAGCTGACCTAAGGCAGCATCGAGCAGACAGAAGGCTTGAGAGGTTCAAGCAATCCCTTTGAGGATCTATCAGGAATTGAGTACCACATTGGGCTCCTCCCATTAAAGATTAGAGAGGTCTAAACCTGGTAAGGAAAGAGTCCATGCACTCTAGTGGCTTGGAGAATCCAAGAACCACCCTACCAAGCGTTATCTATTTCAGGAGACTCAAATTGAGCTCCTCACTATAAATCTCTGCTTTAAAGACACAATGAAAGAAGGTCACCACTGAAAGCTGGACCGGAGACGTAGCCTTGGAGAATAGGGTGAACTCCTTATTAATTTTTTTTGTTCTTGTATTTGCTTACTGTGTTTACCTTACTGTTCTCCATTTTCCAGTGTCTGTGTATTTTGCAATCTGATCGTTCTGTTGCCTAAAATAACATAGACACCAACCAGCACATGATTCTGTAATACCTTCATTCATTAATTATTTAACTGAGAACACTCACGAGTGATTTTCAGATCAAGTGGTATCAGAGCTAAAGGTTGTTAAGGTTAGACAAGCTTGTGTTGGTTTAGCTGTTGAATGCTAACTAGATCAAAGCTCAAATTAGTAGAAGGAGAGTTGGTTGAAACTAATCCTGAAATTGGGAGAGTATATCCTCAGAAGACAATGTCAGAGGAAGGTTCTATGGGGCCAGACCCTCAATTCATAGATAGTTCCCTAGCCATAAAGTCCATGGTAAAGAAATGTATAGGGACTTTAGAAAACATAAGGATGAAGATTCATCAGGCTCTAAACAAGACAAAGGAGAAGATGAGTCTCACTTCCATGACCACTCAAAAGGCAAAGGGAAAGAAGAAAGCTTTCTCACACCTCCTAATAGCCCTAAAAATAAAGAATCTTTGATCAAACTAGATGTTAAATTTGATTTACCTATATATGATGGAGAGTTGAATGCAGAAAAGTTGGACAATTGGATTAGACAAATTGATGTTTATTGCAGAGTACAGAATATCGATTCAGACAAGAGCAAGATGTAGCTAGCAAGTCTACGCCTTGGAGGCACTGCCTTGGTTTGGTGGGAAGGCAGGACCCAAGCTGACATGAAAAGACATGATAAGATTATCTCTATGAGGAGTGAATTTGTTTCTGCAATCAAAAACTAGTTCTATCCATTAGCCTACATGCAACAAGCCATGATGAGTTGGCAAACTCTTCGACAGTTGAAAGGGAAAAGTGTGCAAGGGTACACTCAAGAATTTAGAAAGAGAGCATTGATTCTAGGAATCTCATTAGACTCACCTGAGACTTTGTTGAAGTACATTGGTGGTCTACACAGCTACATGAGGCACACTATCCTCATGTTTAATCCCACTAGTGTAGATGAGGTATCTATACAAGCTACTCATATAGAAGCTAGAGGAAAGAATGGAAGTCCATAAGTTGGGGGATCATCCCAACCCACTGCAAGCAAGAATAAGGAGAAAAGAAAGCAGAAATGGAAAGCAAGGAAGGCTAACGCTACACAGAAAAGCAGGGCTTCATGCACTCATTGTAAAAAGGATGGGCATGATGATGAGCATTGTTGGATTCTGCATCCAGAGCTGAGACCTAAGAAGTTCGAGGGCAAGAAGAAGAAGATTGTTGCAGTTATTCAGAAATATTTGGGGTTAGACTCAGGAGATGAAACAACTATTGTAGCCACAGGTATAAGAGGTAAGATTTTTGAAGCATCTGCACAATCTACTATTGATGAAGAAAATGAGAGAAAAAGACACGAGCTTTTCCATATTTGAGTTATTTCCAAACATCAAAAGATTGATACTTTATTTGATAGTGGCTCACAAGTAAATTTAATTTCTGAAGCAATTGTAAAGAAGTTGGGATTAGTGACTACACCTCACAAGAAACCATACCCATTAGGATGGTTAAATGATAAAGCACAACTACAAGTGATTAGACAATGCAAACTCAAGTTTTCTTTTGGGTCAACATTTGTAGATGAGGTTGAGTTAGACATAATTCCTTTGGATATATGTGGAATTGTTTTAGGAAGTCCTTACTTGTATGATAGAAAGGCTATTTTCTATAGAGCTGAAAACAAGTATCTACTTGTTAAAGATGGAATCGAATACTTTGTAAGAGCTCACAAGATCAAGAATAATTATACTCTCATAAATTCTGGGCAGAT
>APFE031525372.1:167879-185440 GCA_000404065.3 Pinus taeda | reverse complement strand
ATATGCAACTTTAAGTCAAGGCAAACGAGTAGAAGAATTGGATTATCATGTAAAGGACCGACTCTTATATCATTGTGGGAAGTTGTGCATTCCATAAACTGAAAGAGTAAAGATAATTCGAGAAGCACACACTTCTCTAATATCAGGTCACTTTGGGGTAAGTAAAACAGTTTCACAGCTGCAAAGATTTTGTTATTGACTAAAAATGAATGAGACAGTTTCTAGATATGTAAGAGGGTATACTATGTGTGCTAAAAGCAAGCCCAGCAATAGAAAACTAGGCTTGTACACTCCATTACTAGTTCCTTATCACCCTTGGGAAAGTGTTTCCAGGGATTTTGTTGAAGGACTGCCTAAATCTAGGAAAGGTCATGATTATTTGTATGTTGTTGTGGATAGGTTCAGCAAAATGTGTATTTTGATACCTTGTAATAAACAGATTACAGCTGAACAAACTGTTCTTTGAACATGTATGGGTTCATTTTGGATTTCCCACTTCCATTGTATCTGATCGAGACACTCGATTTGTGAGAAAGTTTTGGTCAAGTCTGTGGGAACTAATGGACACCAAACTGAAGAAAAGCACAGCTTTTCATCCACAAACTGATGGCCAGACAAAAGTAGTCAACACGACAGTGATCCAGTTGCTCAGGAGATATTGCAACAAGCATCCTAAGCTTTGGGATGAACATTTATGTTATGTGCAGCATGCTTACAACAAAGCAAAACATTCTTCTACACAGAGATCTCCTTTTGAGACCTGTTTTGGGTTCACACCAAGGTCTCCTATGGATTTTGTCTTTGGTAAAGACACCACAGTTGAGGGACACAGTGATGTGCACAAGGCAACTAGGTTCATTGAACAAATCCAAGAGATCCACCAGGCAGTACAGGAACAGCTGGAAAAGAGCCAAGCCAAATACAAGGCAAGGCATGACAAGCATCGGGTCGAGCATAGTTTCCAAGTTGGTGACCAAGTCTGGTTGTATATCAACAAGGACAGGATGCAAGGTGAAGGTAAAAATCTAAAGCCTATCAGGTATGGACCCTTCAAGATACTTGAGAAGATTGGTGAGAATGCTTTTCGCCTTGATCTACCATCTTACATGCACATCTACTCAGTGGTAAATGCAGATTGCTTAAGATTGTTTGAACCTTCACTAATTGAGGATCCCGAAGAGCATAGTCAATTGCCTTCTATTGATGACCTGCTACCTGAATATCTCAATGAATTGCAGGAAGACACAGTTTTGGACAGGAAGGTGAGGATGACGCATAGGGGAAATGTTGAGTACCTCAGAGTTGGGCTCAAAGGTTCAAAGCCAAGCAATGCAAAGTGGATAGAGATTGGACAAGTGAGACAATTGTACCCTCACTTAGTCGATGCTTGAAAACCAACTTTTGGTGGTCCAACAACTTTTTTAGTGGGAAGGCCGTGATCTAAATTGGATCCATGAAAATTATCAAAGTGTCATGACTGTATCAAATCAGGACAGACTTCAAATTTATGAACAAAGAGCTATCAGGAAAACCTCTCGACAGTGGCAGTTTACACCCAGCAAGGAACGACAAGGACCTCGGTCAAAGTGCGTTGACCGAGGCCCATGGAGACCGTGCAGGAGGCAAAACTGGTAGTTAGGAAGCCCGGATGGGAAAAGGAGGCCATTTCTGATGCACGGGCAAAACCCCTCGAGAAGGAAAAGCCCCGAGCGCTCGGTCACATGGGAAGCCGAGAAACCATAGGGAAAGCACTAAGGGGAAAGGTGAGTCCCGCGCTCCAAAACCAGCGGTATATCAGAGGCATATTGGGCGGTAAGCGGATTTGGGCAGAGAACGAGTGATTCCATACATTGCACGACGCGTGTCCAACAGATGACAGAGAAAACCACCTCTCATCGCACGCGAATGGTCGAGAAAGTCAACTGCGTGATAAGAGTGAACATCGTAGGATCTGGGGGCTCCAGATCTGACAGCAGAGATTGCGCCCGATGGAGAAACCAGATATGAAGGGAAAATAAGCTACAACACATAAAAGTTTGAAGTCTGATTTGACCGCTGAGTTGGTGGATGAGTCATTCCACAACATAACTGAAATACCGAACCGTCGAGGAAGAGTTAGCGCAGTTTGTTAAAGGACAAGTGGCCGCTTCCCTGTGGGACGTTGGCGATGACGCAAAGGCAAGGAACTCCAAGCGAACAGTAGCTGGCTATCTGAAGGGGCGGAAGAGGAAGCGAACAGTCGAGGACAAATTGGTTTTAAGCCATGAACAGACAGAGAACAGTACAAAGAATAGAAAGGAAGAAACAAAGAAGAAAAACATTGAAAGAAAAGGCGAAAGAGACAGTGAAGCAAGAAGTAGAAAACAGAGAGCCGAGTTGACCTAAGGCAGCATCGAGCAGAAAAAAGGCTTGAGAGGTTCAAGAAATCCCTTTGAGGATCTGTCGGGAATTGAGTACCACATTGGGTTCCTCCCATTAAAGACCAGAGAGGTCAAACCCTGGTAAGGAAAGAGTTCGTGCACTCTAGTGGCTTGGGGAATCCAAGAACCACCCTACTAAGCGTTATCTATTTTAGGAGACTCAAATTGAGCTCCTCACTGTAAATCTTTGCTTTAAAGACATAGTGAAAGAAGGCCACCACTGAAAGCTAGACCAGAGACGTAGCCCTGGAGAATAGGTTGAACTCCTTATTAATTTGTTATGTTCTTGTATTTGCTTACTGTGTTTCCCTTACTGTTGTGTATTTTGCAATCTGATCAATGTGTTGCCTAAAATAACATAGACACCCACCAACATATGAGTCTGTAATACCTTCATTCATTAATTATTTAACTGAGATCACTCATGAGTGATTTTCAGATCATCCCACTTTGATGGTTTATCTGTCACATACATTTTGATCATATCTTCAATCACTTGGTTAACTCTTTCAATTTATCCATATAATACTAGACGGTATGATATATTAAAGTTTAAGCTAATTCCAAACCATTTGGATAGTCCTTTCCAAAAATTAGAAGTGAATTTGGGATTGGTGGCAAACATGATTGCTTTAGGTACCCCACAAAGTCTAGTTATTTCCTTCATAAATGTCTCTGCAATGTTGGCTACCTTATGGGTCAACTTCATAGGAATAAAATGAACAAATTTAGTGAGTTTGTCCATGACCATCATAATGGAATCATGTTGTTTGGTCATTCAAGGAAATTTATTAACATAGTTGATGGAAACAATTTTGTACTTTTGTTCAAGGATGAGAATGCGTTGAAGTAGTCTTGTTGGATGCATATGTTCAAATTTGGAATTTTTGGCACTTCAATCATCTAGTTATGCAATCAAGCAATTCCTTTTTCATACCTGGCCAATAATATTGCATTTTGCAAGATGACAAAGTCTTTTGGTATCTTAAATGCCTGATGTAGGGTACATTGTGCATTTAGTTTAATACCTTCTTTAGCTCCAGTGAGTTTCGTAAATAATCTCTAGTTTTATACAAGAGAAACCCATTCTTGCTAAACTTATAATCTCTATATTTAGGTTGTAGGTTATTTTGTTGTAAGACTTCTCCAATTTGCATGTATTGTGGATCCTTATTTCCAATCTCTAGAATTTTGATCTTTAAATCAAGCTTGCATCTACTGATGGTTGTAACATGTATCTCGCAATTATTCTGTTAAATTTGTCTACCACCTTGTTTTCTTTCTTTTTTATGTACTTGATTCTAAAACCATATTCAAATAGAAGTTCTATGTAACACCCTCCTCCCACATTTACCCAAGCTAACCAGTCCACTGGGGTAAACATGTGACGAAGAGTTACTATGATGTGATTTAAACTCCTAGATCACATTAAGGAAGTGGAACCGATAGACCAACACTTTAAATACCTCCATCAAGAGCTACAAAACCTTCAGGAGCTAACCAACCCCTGAGATAACTTGTTTCTTGACTGAACTATACCCCCAATCACTCCCATGACAAACCTTCTATGTGACTGATACCCTCTAGTTGCTCACACAACAAGGCATCCATGCGATTGTGGCATTTTCCATCCATTTTTGAGCTAGCGACCTTGAATTCTGAGCCACTTTTTCCAGGCTAGGACTCAGGCCTCTACCTAGAACTTCATGAAACTTCCATAAATGGTAAATAACACTAAGACAATGTTGCCAATACAAAAACTTCAACAAGGACTTGACCTTACCCCTAACATGCATGATAAGCCTTCCGTTAAACACATCATGAACATGTAATCTACAGGTCATAACAACATGTCTAAACATAAGGACCTCGTACTTATCTGAGATTCATCAAGAAGGTTTGATGCATGATGTACATTCTCAACATGTCTTTCGTAATCATGTTGACCCTCTTCGTCTGTCCATATGTATGTGGATGATAAATTGTGTTGAAGGCCAACCCTGTACCCAAACCTACAAACAACTCTTTATAGAATCTGGAAGTGAACTTAGCATCCCTGTCTAATACAATCTTCTTTGTTACACCATGTAACTTCACTATATTTATCGTGAAGACTTGTGATACATCACTAGCTGAATACTTAGACTTCACTAGAATGAAGTGTGCTACCTTTGTCAACATGTCCACCACAACCATGATGGAATCATGTTGTCTAGATGTCCTTGGCAAACCTATAATGAAGTCCATGGAAATGACCTCCCATTTCCACTCTGGAATCAAAATCAGTTGTAGTAAACCACCTGGATGCTTACACTCTTCTTTTACATGTTGACGATCCAAGCATCTAGCCACACACTCTGCCATTTCCTTCTTTAGATTCAGCCAATAGTATAACTTCTTCACCGTTGTCAATGTCTTCTGATATCCTGGGTGACCTGAATGCGGTTTAGCATGAAATTCCCTCAAGCTAAGCTTCTTGAGCTCACTGTTGTTTGGCACATAGATCTTGTCCCCAAATCTGATCAAACCATTTGATGTAAGGCAATAGTCCACATCCTATTCACCTGTACCCTGTTGTAACCTATGCCTAAGTTCCATGTACCTATCATCTTGTTGTCCTACCTGTAATATCTAATCCTATAGATTTGTCCTCTATGAACCCATATTTGCAATGTGATTTACCTGTATTCTTCTACTAAGGGCATCTACAACCATGTTCTCTTTCCCTATAATGTGCCTAATTTCAAAGATGAACTCATTGATCATGGCCAACCATCTAGCTTGCCTAGAATTCAAATTCAGTTGGTCAAACAAGTATCTCAATCCACTGTGATCACTCATTAGTACAAATCTCCTTCTAAGAAGATAGTGCCTCCACATCTTCAACGCATGCATGATCGCTCCCAAATCAAGATTATGTGTAACATAATTTTTCTCGTGCTCATTCAGTTTTCTTGATTCATAGCACACTGCGTGTCCTTCTTGCATAAGAACTCCACTAAGTCCTCTTTTGCAAGCATATGTACACGCCACGAATTCTTTATCTGGATCTGTAATCTTAAGAACTAGAGCATTTGTCAAAACTGCTTCAACTACTCAAAATTGGTTGCACATTACTTTGTCTATTCAAACTTCTTACCTTTTCTTTGCAATGATGTAATAGGGTATGCAATGCGTGAGAAATTCTTGATGAACCTCCTATAGTAACCTACTAACCCCATGAATGACCTTACCTCATCCACATTCCTAGGAGCTACCCATTCCATGATAGCTCTTATATTTCTGGATCCACTATTATGCCTTCCTTGGAAACAACATGCCATAAGTAATGTACCTCTATTTGAAAGAAATTGCATTTGCTAAGCTTGGCATACAACTAATGTTCTCTTAGCAATCTCAACACTGTTTCTAAGTGTTCAACATGCTCTTCCTCATTATTAGAATATATCAATATATCATCAATGAACATAATAACAAACTTGTCCAGATAAGGTCGCAACACACTATTCATCAAGCACATGAAAGTAGTTGGAGCATTAGTCAAACCAAAAGGAACTAAAACAAACTCATAATGCCCAAACTTGGTCCGAAAAGCAGTCTTGTAGATGTCCTCTTCTTTAATGTGTACCTGATGGTATCCTGATCTCAAATCAATCTTTGAGAATGTTGTTGCTCCCTTCAACTGATCAAACAAGTCGTCAATCCTCGGTAACATATACATGTTTTTGATGGTTACCTTGTTCAATTGCCTGTAATCAATGCATAACCTGAGAGTACCATCCTTCTTCTTCACAAATAATATCAGTGCTCGACAAGGTGATACACTTGGCCTAATGTATCCCTTGTCAAGCATTTCCTTCAACTGCAACTTCAACCCTACTAGCTCTAGTGTGCTCATCATGTATGGTGCCTTTGATGCCGGTGTTGCCCCTGGTACCAACTCAATGGAAAATTCCACTTCTCTATTAGGTGGAAACTCTGAAATATTTGCGAGAAACACATCCTGAAATTGTTGTAAAACTAGGTACCTACTCAGTACCTCTGCATCCTAACATCCTTATCTCTATCACTAGAAATATGCACTGCAAATAACGCACACCCTTTTTTGAGAGAGTTTTGCCTGCATAGTTGTAACCATTATGACAGATGTAGCCTTCTTCTTACCATGTAATATTCTTTGTTCCCCATTGTCATCCAAGCACTCAATGGCCTTGTCATAACAATCCACCTTGGTCCTATGAAGATACAACCAGTCCATACCCAAAAGCTTACTATACGATCCTAATGGAAGAAATTAAAATATATATTATATATATATATATATATATATATATATATATATATTATAGTAGTAGTTTTGGCTAGGTTACATGAGCGTTGAGATGATCTGTACATTTAAACTAATGAATTAAGTATTCATTTATTCAAGGTCATCTAAGTTGCGAAAATCATTGAAGGATCACACCTACCCTTGGCCATATCAAGATTTAGCATAGCTAGGTTTTTTCTCACATAGTTTGGAACAAGTGACCTTTACATCACGGAGTGTCTTAACAAAAACACCTTGTCATTGTCTGCTCTACACCTCATTAGCATTAATATATATTTTTAAATTTAATATAAAATATAAATTTTAAATTTTAAAATTAGAAAAAAGAAATTTAAAAAATTAAATTTAAGTTTAGATTTTAAAAATTACAAATAAATAAATTACAAATTACAAATTAAAATTTAATATAATTCAAAAAAACATTAAAAGGGAAAAAATAGGGAGTGGTAATGTTCAGAATAGCCCTCTTTATGTTGTGTATAGCGGAGGGTGATAATAAGCATCACCCCTTTGTCACAGGGTTGGCTTGGCAGACGGCATTCGCTGAGCTGCCACTTGCCAAGTCGTTCCGTCCCAAAATATTGATGCATTGCATCGCCTTCTCCATGCACAACACACAGCTTATGTGTCAACTTATGTGTGTTGTGCGTGGCACAAGGTAAGTCGTGGCACAAGGTAAGTCATGGGGTAATGTTTAGCATCACATATATTATTTATTTTTATTTAATTAAGTTTTATTTGTTTTTATTTTTTATTAATTTAGAATATATTTGTTTGATTTTTAATTCGATTATTTTGATTTTTATTTTTTATTTTTTTCATTTAATATTTCAAAATTGGAAATGGGATTGTGGTTTAATAATAATAATTTGTTTTTTAATTTAAAATAATAATAATATAATTTTTGTTTTTATTTTTTAATGAAATTTTTTTTAATATATGTATATTTAAAAAAATAAAAATATAAATTTTTTATTATTATTTTTATATTGAAATTTTAATATTGTTTTAATTTTATTTTAAATATTCTTTTGAATTTCTTGCATTTTAGTTTTTTTTTTTAATTAGCCTTAAATTATTTGTTTTTATAATTTTGTGTTTTATTTAGGAAAATGGGAAATATATTTTTTTAATTATTTAATTTGTTTTAATTAAAAAAATCATGACATGTCATTTTTTTTCTGTTTTTCATGATTTTTTTAGGTTAATGATGATTTTGTAAGCCATATTTTAAAAAGTTATAATTTTAGTGTTTCATTGAAAATGGGTCAAGATGTTTCACGTTAACATCTCATCAGATCTATAATTCTAGCATTTAACAAAAATGTTGTTGGTAGAACAATGATTATGGTAGAAATATAAATGAAATTGTGAAATCACCTAGAAATCTATGGCCAGTGGCCACTCCTCCAAAAACAATTTCATGCTTTGTGTTACTTCATAAACATGGACCATAGAGAAATAGAACAATGATTATGGTGGAAATATAAATGAAACTATGAAATCACACAGAAATCCATGGCCAGTGGCCACTCCTCCAAAAACAATTGCATGCTTTGTGTTACTTCAAAAACATGGACCATAGAGAAACTATGAGCTGAAGTATTTTCTCATTTGCAACCATAAATAAAACTGCGATATCACGTAGAATTTGTTTCCATAAAGAATGAGCATTGAGGATTTATTCAATTATGATAGAAGGTCAAATCATATCACTCTTTAATGGACTTGAAAACAAATAAATGTGAATAGTTTTTAAGAATTTGGTCGTGCTTATTGTTATTAACTTAAAGCACACTTCACTCCCAGAGTTGAAATTTGGTCATGTTTATTGCCATTAACTTGTACTAACATCATTACCAAATAAGACCCAAACTCCCTTCACTAATCACAAATTAATATTAAAAAAATATATATTTTATTTATTTATTATTTATTATTTATTTATTTATTTATTTCACTAATCACAATTAATATTAAAAATATATAATATATATATATATATATATATATATATATATATTTATTATTTATTTATTTATTTTTGTTTTGTAAAATTAAAGTTGCAAATTTATTTTTGATTTTTCGTCTAATAAAAAAATATTTCAGATTCAACACATTATCAAATGCGTACCTGCCTTGCGGCAGGGATAATAAGGGTCAAAATTGAGGGTCAATTTTTTCGACATGTTCGAGTAAATATAAAAGTTCGGGACTCACCCTTCATAAAATATTTACGAGCATTCATGATCCGAGGTTGTATTTATACCATGCCACATTTTTTATATTTTGTGTATTATTATTGATCTTATGGTGGCACGGTTGGAGGTTTAAAGGTCGTTTATTTCACAAATGTTATGAAACCACACAAAATATGTGCCATCTAATGTTTCGGCCATTCTTAAATTATTGTATTTATTAGTTGATGTCATGGGTTATCAAATATATTTATGGCAGTTACATGTGGCCAGAAGGTTGGGGTCATTGTTCTTTTTCAACAACATAACCGCGATTTTTTTTTTAACAATTTGTGAATCATTATATTATTTGGTTGAAATTTACATTTCAAATATGATAGCTATGCATAAGCTAGAGGCTCGAAGACGCATCCCATTTCACAACCATAGTAAGTATTACCAGTACAACGTTATGTTAATTGTTTTATACTTAGTGATATGGTTTATGATATGGTTTGTGAGTAGGTTGGCAATGATTATGTTTGAACAATATTTTGTATCTTCATATTATAGAAATTTTGAAGTATAAAATAGGTTTTCTAAGAAATATTATAAAATAATAATGGAAATAATAAAATAAGATTATATTATATCATCAAATTTTAGAGGCAAAATAGAAAAACTATTTTTTCAATTCATATTTTCAAATTATCTTTCTGCGATTTTACTCAAATTTTGAGGAGCACTCATTGGATGTAGAATTTAATTCTTCATCCAAAGAATACCCATGTTGCATATTTCTGATGGACCATGCTACACGAAAAATGAAAAATACATGAAAAATTTTGATTGCAATCATAGCTTTCATCTATTTCTCATTTTTCATGTAGCAGAGTTCATCTAAAGTATGCAACAAGAGTACTCTTTGAATGAGGAATTAAATTACGCATCGAATTAGTGCTCTCTTTTTTTTCTCTTTTTTTTTTTCTTTTTTTTTTCCTTTTTTTTTTTCGTTGCTCCAAAAATGGGGAATCATCCCCCATAGTTGACATCATCATCTTGAATCCTAATGGTCCTTATAAAGTTAGTTTCGGTTATACATTTTTGTTTTGAGACTCTCAAAATTTCTCTAATGAATACTTTCACATATAATTTATTTTAATGTTGTATAATCCACTACTTTTATTAGGTGCCATCAAATGTGATTATTAAAGGATTTATTTAATATACATCAATGGAAGGTTGCCAATAGGACCCATGATCATGTGAACACTGCTCACATACCACACCGATGTCTGAAATCATTGGCAAGGTTTTAGCTAATGTGGCATTTATACTCCAATTGATTTATGACGTGGCTACAAACCCCACACTAACCATTACTCTCAACAGTAATGAACCTTTATACCTTGGTTATTGCCCAAATTCTCAAGCCCACTCCTTTCAAATTTTCGAGATCATTATGCATGTTTGGCTACCCTGAACTCAGTTGGTTGCCATTGGAACTGTGTGGCTATTGTTGGAAGTCGTGGAGGAGAATTCTTGAAGCATAGAGCAATTGTGTCTTAGCACAATGGGTTTACAAGGTATGCCTAGCAATAAATAAATTATTTTCAGTTCTTGATTGATCAAAATTATAGTGATTGCATTATCCCAATTCTCGTCTTTCCCTTTGGTTGTCTACAAACTACTTGGTGTAAACAGTGAGCTCCTCAATCTTCCCTGTAAGCCCGTGTATCAATAGTCGACACAAAATCCCTCCTTATCTCTAAAATCGACCATTCATAATACAAAAGAAACCTTGTTGTCCCTATCATGGACCCATGTATCTTGGGTAACATTACAGACCCTGCATGACTCTCTTATGTCATTGTGAAGACCATCCATCCCAATTATTCACCATGCTATGGCGCACCACAATATGGGCCAGACCGCCATCATTGTCATTAAGTCCATAGTATTATTTTCATTCATAAATCTAGGAATACCCTTTGAGCTCCAAATCTAGGCATAGTAGGTATTTTTTTTTGCGCAAGGAAACATTTTTGCACACAATCTCACTAACAAGGTATATACAAAATTCAGTTTTGTTATATGGCTTGTTAACTACGGTACAACCATCCCATGTATTTAAAAGTATGAGCCCTTGAGACCTCTAGATGACATGCAAAAAAGCACTTACCTATATTATATATGCATCATTATGTTCTTTGAATGTCTTTAGAGAGTTCAAAATATATGTATACCAACATCATTGACATCCAAACAAAGTTTGTTGACAATACTATTTTCACCTTTTCTTTGATAGTTTTTTTTTACTTTTTCCTAGGCCTTTATCTCTAGTCACACCTGTAAATATGGCATAAGGAATCCTACATAAAATGTGTCAATATTAGTCTTACATTTTAGTGTGCAGCCAAAGTGGTCACAAATAAGCTTGACTTTGTGTTTTATTACCTTAACATTGTTTTTTTTTGCTTCACATGATATCATATTTATATTTTGCCTCCGCCTTATTTTCTTCATGTTCATAAATGTAGCAAGAATGTCTCATTTGTTTTTGACTTGGTCAAATTGAGAAAATTTGAATTTCCACATTAGCAGACAACTTGGATGCATATAACTTGTGTGACATGGCTTGTGTCACTCAATTTACTCAGTAAATTTGAGCTAGACGGCTTGTAGTTTAGTTAAGCATGTGTGATTGTTAATTCGTAGCAATCAAGGCCAGTTATTTCAAGTTGTTTTCAGTTAAACTAGTTCTAATTATTGATAGAACAAGTGGAAGGTCAGTTGTGTAGTGGGATAGCAATCTAACTCAGTGATCATCCAACTAACTGATCAATCGACCTAAAATAGCTAGCTCATGCGGAGAATTCGAGTTCCCTAGTTGTGGTGGAGATTCGAAGACAGTGTAACATCATTTGTAGACTATTCTGGGGTGTACAAGTATTGCATGTAACCAGGTGATCAACCTTGGGAATTGTGCAGTCAATTGGAGGAAAATTCCTAAATAATAAGGGCTTAATTCCTTAGGTTTTGCATAAGGAAATAAAGGCTCAAGTTTAAGGCAGAATTTGACTAAGCCTAGGTCAGAGCTTTTCATTGAGCAGAGAGATAGGTTATTCACTTGCAGATTGTGCTCAGAGCGAGCAAGCAATTGTAATACATCTGTATTCATCTTATTAATGCAATCAAGATTAAGGGGTTTTTAGCAGTTGCTTTCCCCTGGAAAAATTATTGTGCATGTGTGTTATTTCTTATTGCATGTGTGTGATTCTTGTTCTAAATTATGAATTAAATTATGTTGATCAGTAGAGTAGGATTGTGTCTCTTGATTTTAGATCAAATTTCTTGAACAGTTTCAATTCCATCACCATATTTCTACATAGTATCAGAGCTAGATTCACATTAGAACATGAATTTTAAATTTGTTTCTCAGTAGGTTCGAATTTGCAGCTTCAATGTAAGAGGATTTCTTCAAGATTAGGAAAATGACCTTCAACGGGTTGAGATTAGAGTATGCCTTGGAAGGCAACTCAAATTTAATTGCATGGAAGGATCGCATGGAGGTGGTGCATGATGAAAATGGATTGTTGGAATATGTCAAGACAGACATTGAAAAACCACAGGCATTTGATGCACATAACCTATCCCAATGGAATAAATATGTAGTCAAGGCGAGGAGAATAATCTTGGAGGGTATTCGAAACCACATCTCAAATATCCATGGGAAAGAAACTCCTTTCACAATGTGGAAGGCACTGAAAAAGCTATTCAAGAATAATATTGATCATAGAAAATTGACCCTCAAAGACAAACTTCGAAAAGATAAAATGGAGAAGAATGATACTATCCTGCAGTATCTCACCAAATTTACACAAGTTCGGGATGAGCTTGGAGGGGTTGGTGTCACTGTTGCAGAAGAGGACCTAATGAGCCTAACTCTTCGAGGCCTTCCAAAATCATGGCATAACTACCATGACTTTGTAAATGGAAGGGAAAAATTTACGCAACGTGAAAAGGGTGTCATATAAGAGTGAGATGTCCCTAACCCAATATCTTCTACACAACCCCAATGGTACAAATCTATAGCATGTGAATAGATGTACTAATGTCGAGCATGGTAGAAACAGTTTGATTATCAATCACTAATGTATATTGTTAACAAACGTGATAAGACCCACCAACCATGACAAAGAACCCAAGATACATAGCATATTCCACTAATTATGAATAAATGAGCTAACGTCGAACACTAGTGAACTCGATTGATCAAGAGTCAATGAGATAAACCCACTACTGATCACAAGGAAGCCTACCACTGAGGTTTGCAAGCTCCAAGGTACTACTAATTCCTAGATCAAGCCCATGGATAATGAGTTGAAATCGACAAGAGAAGACTCGTCGAAGGTGGGCCTTAATGTATCCCTCTTCAATCGACACAAAACAGAAAGATGATGTGAATCAGATGAAGTAATGAATTACAATTAGCACAAGGATGGTCGACACAAAAAGGTCAACAAAGACTGCAAATGGTCAATTGAGCCTAAGACTTCCCTTGAACATATAACTGCACAACACAAAAGTGACTTGGAAGCATTGACTAATGAGCACCACATGATATCATGCAACACAAGAGGCAATAAGGCATGCTCCATAGTGACTGAAGAATAACCAACCAGACAATTAGACAAACTCATATGTATGGTATAGTGCCTAGGCAAAGCTAAAACCTAGTTGTGAGGAAATGACGTAAATAGGTGCCATGTTCATAGGTGATGTGACTAACCCTGCCATTTTGATTGATAACTCGAGCAAATGAGATCCCTTCCCTTTTCTCTTTCCAATCTCCTTCATAGTCTAATGAGCATGAAATATAAGACAAGTAAACTCAATAGTTCCTTTTTCGTTCAAATTTAACAAGCCCGAAAAAAGATATAAAAGGATATTCAGTGTCTTTCAACTTTTAATGAGCATAAGGACAAAGAAATTTCACCCTGGAAGAACAAGTCGTATAAAGTGTAGAAACTAATTATGGGCTGATGAAACTACCCTAAGAAAAGTGAAGCAAAGAGGTTGGCAAAAGAGACCATTCATCGCAAAGGCCCCTCCAAGAAAGGTAAGAACACCAAGCAAAAGCAAGCAATGGGCCAAGCATAATGTGACTGCAATAATGAAACGTAAACAAGGCTTATCAACGTGCAAAAATAGATTAAATGTAATAGCAATCACAAGGTACAAAAGGGGTGGAATCCTCCTGGGGTAAAGCAGATGATGAAGAAGAGTAAATGAGGCTCAGATTCTAATTCATGGCACGTCAAAAGGCGTAATTATGAATAGGAAAATAATACTACATGGACACCACCACGGAACAAAGGTGCTAATCTAAGGTATCCATGTACCAAAAAAACTCTACCACCAAGTTACGACATGCAAAGAGAATTGGGTTAATATCACAACTTGACATGATCTAACCTAAAGTGAATTAAAAAATGGTGATTACCAACTGGAAGAAGCTTCACGCTTATGAGTTCAAGTTAGTGAATCGCACAATGTATCATCAACTAATAGGCTCATTAATGTATTTGGTCAACACTAGACCAAACATTTGCTTTGTACTTAACACTCTCAGTGAATTCGTGGTGGAGCCTAGGAGAATGCATTAGATGGCTACAAAACAAGTGCTTCAATATTTGTGATTGTTTATAAAGGAGCAATACAATTTGAGTATTTATCCATTGATGAACACGTGACTAATATTCTCACGTAGTCCTTGCCAAGAGGTTAGCATGTCTATTTTGAAGACAAGATGGGAGTGTTGAAAAACACTTTCCTTGGCAAGAGGGAATGTTAGAAAATGAGTACAAAGGACAAGTGTTCTCAAGGCTTAGTGTCTAAGCCTAGGAAAGAGGGTCCTAATGTGACTCCCTTAACTTTATGAGAAATAAAGTTAATGTGACTCTAAAATATAAGATATTGAAGTCATAAAGTGACTTTAAACATAAAGTCATAAAGAATCTTTTGAGTAATTAATGAAAAATGGACCAAGGGGAAAATATGTCTCGTGAGTCAATGAGAAATTAGATCTCCACCCTATATCTAAATGGTTAAAATCTAATTTTAGCCATTAGATCTTAGGGTTATGCTTTTCTTCTTAATTAGAGAAAAGAGGGGGGAAAGCAAAGGGGAATAGGCACCATTTTGAACACTTGCATCATGCGATTTGGTGACAAGGAGCAAAGGAGAGTGAGAGGACAAAGTACAATAAAGGAAAAATGGTACAACATCTACAACAACAAGCTTAGAGGCAGCCCCAAGGGATAGCTCAATTGGTCGAGCCCTCCTTGCTAAGCACCTTGCCTATTGCGAGATCACGAGGTCAAATCTCCTTAATGCCCTTGGGGTTAGGCCCGATATATTAGGCCACTTTTGATGGATCTGTGTGGATTACTACCCGTGGACGTAGCAACCACTAGTGATTGCGAACCTTGATTGCCTTCAAAAAAAAAACAAGCTTAGAGGCATGAGTTCAAAGGCAAAGGTACAACAGATTGACACAAATTTTGAGAAGAAAAAATTCAAGGTATTAATTGTTGTTCCATGAGCACAAATTTCAAGGTAAATAGGCCAATTTTCTAGGGGTTGTCTAAGCACATTTATTGTTGTTAGAGGGATTGAATTTACTGTTGTCAGAGGCGTTGAATTCATTATTGTCAAAGTAACATGATTTGAGAAGGAAAGCTCAAAATTCGAGGTAGACTAACAAGGCATTTATTACAACTTGTTAGTGTTGTCAAAACAACACAAAAATTAAGGGAGTACAATTTTTAAGGGAAGTTTTGCTAGGAAATTTGTGCAACTGGCACAATTTTCTAGGGAGGTGTCAGATATAGCAATTTCTAAGCACATTTAGTCATAGAAAACGACACAGACATACACAATTTAAGGAAACTACTACAATACGAAAATCAAGGAAATTTAAGTACAATTTCCTATGAGATAAGTATGTTTTAAGTGTTGTAATAATTTCTCTATTTGAAATAATAAATATGTCTCTCTCATTAGTTTTCCCTTCAATGTTTTTCCAAGGCCTTTCAAGTGTTTCATGTTTTGAAATATATTCATGTTTATGACAGCGACATAAAACATGTACACTAGCAATTAAAGTTGATGCGATTTCACCTAAAACTTGAAACCAGGTTAGGCTTTCAAAAAAAAATATACATTAACTTATCATGTCTTTGATAAAACTTCTAGATTTTGACATTCCCAATGAGACCACCTTGACTTACTTGTCCATGAGTTGGCTTAGGGGTCAATTATTGTGGAAGTTTTCTAACTTCTAGAGCCCCTAGATGTCCAAATACATCCTCTCAAAAGTGCAAAAGACCTATATATTCTGACTATGTCAAGAGGTGAAGAGTTTGTCGAAATTAGTGAGAACTCGACTATATTGTTGAGTGCCTAAAGACTATCCCTAATCTAGGAGGAGGCCAAGATTACAAGTTGAATGTTTTTATGTTGATAATATATTGTATCGTTTTCACTGCTTGTTTTAGCTTGTTTGGACTAGATGTTTTAATATCATGTTCAACGTTTTGAATCATTCAATTTACATAATCAATTAAAATAAAATAAAAATAAAATAAAATGAATAATTATAATTATAATTAATAACTAAACAACCTAAATCCATCTTAAATATGAATCTACCAAGCACCAAGAAGGATCAAATCTCGAGGTGCAAACCTATTTTAGAGTGGAGAGATTTCATCTCTCAATGTTTTGTGGATATGAAATCAAGATGGATGTAAGCTAGTTAATGAAAAGTTGATTCCTTTCCCATCATATTGATTTCTTTCCTTTTACATGTTATACATTAGATTCCAATTGTGGTCATGTTAATGGATTTTATAGGATGTGGTTTAGTAGATCTATTATTTAAATGTGTGCAGGTTCTCGACATTTGAAGGTAAGGAATGAATACTTCTAATGGATCCCTCAAGTTGGTTGCATCAAATCTTATGAAACCAGCTCACAACAAGATAGAAAAGATAGATAAACGCCTTAGAAATAAGCCTCTTCGAGGGGGCAACCTCCTTTACATTACACAAATGAACAATTATTGGATGATACAGATGACAAGACCTCCTTTCTATATATAGGAGTCTAAGTGATCATAATATAATCAAAGCTAACATAACAATAATAATGTAAGGGCACAATAATAACAATGGTGGGCTTCTATGGGGCACAATAATAACAATATGGGGACTACATGGGCACAACAATATAATAATAGGGTTGTACTAATAAAAATAAGGGGTTACACTAGTAGTATAGGGACCTAACATACCCCTCTCCTTCAAAAAGTGTTGTCCTCAATGCTTGAGTAATTCTCGATGCTTCTGTATAAAATTCTGAGAGCTCAACTATATTGTTGAGTGCCTAAAGACTATCCCTAATCTAGGACGAGGCCAAGATTACAAGTTGAATGTTTTTACGTTGATGATATATTGTATCATTTTCATTGCTTGTTTTAGCTTGTTTGAAAGAGATGTTTTAATATCATGTTCAGCGTTTTGAATCATTCAATTTACATAATCAGTTAAAATTAAATTAAAAATAAAT
>APFE031525372.1:145317-165568 GCA_000404065.3 Pinus taeda | reverse complement strand
TTTTTTCTTCCAATTGTTGTGGTGTAAAACTTGTAGGTTGTGGAAGGCTAGGAGAAAAAACACTTCCATAATTATAGTGGTGAGTGGTGGGATTCCTTGTTTCCATAATTTTACTTTCAGTTTTTCTTGCCAATCTGAATGCTTTTCCATTGAATCAGGTTCTCAAAAACAAACCTCATGTTGAATGGTATCCTTTAAGTCCTTATGAAGACATCAATCCTTTACTTCTCTGGAATATAATTTACCCTTATATTCAATTATTGGAAGTCCTCAATGTGCTCTTCCATTGAACCCTTTTGTTTGAGATTTATCAATTAGCTAAAGAAGGTGTTGCTCTTGGTATCCTCATAATGTGTTGTCGTTTCCTCCATGAAAATTGACCACGTGACAAGTGGTTTACGAGAACAAAGCCCTTTATACCATAAAAATTGATTTGGTTCTAAATAATTAGATGCAATACATACCTTTTGTAACAATAGTATACCATGTAGATCAAAATATTTCTCCATCTGTAGTATCCAATTTACCGGATCCTTTCCATCAAACTTCCTCATATCGTCTTTTCTTGATTTTAAGAGCTCGATCTTGAAACGATTGTAACTCTGTAATTTCAAATCTCCCAGTTCTAAAATTGCGTCTTGCAGTACCCCTCTGGGTCCTCTTTCTCACTCCACAAGTCTGATCAAGATTGGATTTTGCAAGGAAGAGTTATATCAAATCTCCCATGATGACCTGATTATAGACTAGTTCAGTAGAGCGAACTTGTACAAAGTGCCACGTGTCAGTGTTTCAACCGTAGGACCTGAAATTGATACACAGACAACTACAATCCGTCCTCTTTCTGCAACTTCTTACGAAATTTTAATCTGATGCTCAAAGAGAAAATTATGACGATTTTCCTAAGGTCACCTGTTTAGGATGTAATTCGGGAGCCTACAGAAACCCTAAATGTATTAGAATGTATCTCTGCAAATATAGCGAACCAAGATCTGAAAGTCGGTCCCAAGCTTCACCACCATCGCGGCTCAAATGGGTTTTAATTTCTGAGTCTGCAATGTCGCAAAAAAATACGTATAGTGAAAAATTCCACGATGCCCTGTTTGAGATGGAACTGGACTTTTCAAAAACCCTAACTTTCTCAGATCATATCTCTGAAAATATAGCGAGACAAGCTCTGAAATTTAGACCCAAGGTTTAGCATGATTTCGTCTCAAATGGGTTTTTTTTCACTTCTGAAACGTCGCAGAAAAAAAGTTATAGCGAAAATTCCACGATGACCTGTTTCGAGAAGCAAAACCCTAGAATTCAAAGCTCTGATACCAAATGTTATGAAACCAGCTCACAAAAAGATAGAAAAGATAGATAAACGCCTTAGAAATAAGCCTCTTCGAGGGGGCAACCTCCTTTACACTACACAAATGAACAATTCTTGGATGATACAAATGACAAGACCTCCTTTCTATATATAGGAGTCTAAGGGGTCATAATATAATCAGGGCCAACATAACAATAATAATGTAAGGGCACAATAATAACAATAGTGGGCTTCTATGGGGCACAATAATAACAATATGGGAACTACATGGGCACAACAATATAATAAGGGGGTTGTACTAATAACAATAAGGGGTTACACTAGTAGTATAGGGACCTAACATCAAACTAGCGACCTCTTCAATTAGAAAATATGATTTGTTTCCATAGTGTCATTTCCATGTTTGTATGCATGTGTTTGGGATTAGTCTAATTACACTTTCTTCACAAAATCTTGCGGATTCTAGGGAAAAATTGTGCAACAGCAGCGCCTTGTATCAAATAATTGGTGAAAACCAAAATCTCCAATGGAGTCGTCAATTATGTTGTACCAAAAATAGATCTAATGCAAAGCATTATTGCTGCACAAATTTTGCCCAGACTCTGCTACACAATGTGGGGATGAAAGTGCAATTAGACTAATCCCTTAGGCATGCACATAAACATGAAAATTACCAAGCATGGAAACAAAGCATACCTTCTAACTGAAGAAGTCATTTGGTACTACCACCTTGAAAGATCCACCATAAGTCTTACACTCCTTGCTTTCTAATGTTGAAAACCTGCACACATGCAAACAATAGATCTACTGAACCAAATCCCTTGCAAAATCTATTGGCATAAACATAATTGAAATAAAATATATAACATGAATCAAATAAGAAAAATTAAGAGGAAGGGAAAGACATCAACTTTTTATTAATAAACCAAAATGATATAGCAGCAACATATGAGCACTCCTCAATTTGCAATCCTAGCAACTCCTAGATTAGAGATAGTCTTTAGACACAAAAACACATTAGACTTTTCTCTCTAATTCTAACTAATTGAATCTAACTAAAACTAGCCCCTCTCCTCTTGATTGGATCAGAATATATAAATTCATTCTATCTTCCAATAAATGTATCTAGGCACTAAGGAGCTTGAGAAGTTAAAAAACATTTATAATAATGGACCCCTATCCAACTCATACACAAATAAAAACAAGTTGATCTCGTTGAGAATGACAAACTCTATATTATTTTTTCTCAATTATAAAATAATTATCATTTCATAATTATATGAAATTGCGACAAAATAATTATGAAAAAAATACTAAATTATGTAATTTCACCCCTTTAACATGTAATAACTCCCTTATAAGACCCATATAAGTAAAAGCAAAGGTGAAAAGGGATGCGTTATTACCAACAACTGAGGTATGTTGAACTCGAGTCTCTTTTAGTATAATAGAGTGGCAAACAGATTTATAACAAAGACAACTTTAACAATGCTTTTACTTTGTATATATTTCCTAACCCCTAAAAACATTATAAAGAAAACTTCCTAAGTAAAACATTTTTGTAAGCCTTCTTACATATTTGTGTTATAACATTTATTGTGTTCACAATGAAATATAAACCTTTTTTTATCAACAATTCTCATCATGACATGTCATACCGAGAGAAGTCATACCAATATTGGAAGCATCTCCTCCTCAATCCAAAAAACCCTAAAGTTATCATCCTGAATCTTTTGAGAATAAATGTGTCCTTAGTTTTTTGTCACGAGAAAAAGGCTTTCATTAAAAAAATGAAAGTAGTTACATATGCCATTTTCTAATTCCATAATATACAAAAAATATCCACAAAAAAAATTGTAAGAAAAACAGGCTCTAAAGGAATCAACCCCTTGAAAACTTAACAGTGATAATGTCAATCAAAAAATATAAGCAAAATTGTTATCTACTTGAAACTAACAGATACCAAAAAGCTTCTTAAGGGATTAGCCAATAATAGCAAAAAGGTACACAAAAGGCAAAAGTTATCTACTCTAGCAATCAACAAAAACAACTTGCCTAAAGAAAGTGGATCGCTAAACAGCGAAGGATGCAATCAGAAAGCATCTCACACCATACAAGAAAATGTGAAGAAAAGATAAGCCACCCAATCAAAAAATGATCTGGAACTGATGAAGAAAGAGAGTTATCAAACCAAAAATCACAAACCAATGTCTCCTCTAGAAGAAGAACACTCTCGAGCAACTCACTGAGCCAATGACAAGATAATTGTAGTGAATCTAATCCAGCTAGATAGAGGCACCATGTTTAGAAAGGATATCTACTATTGAGTTATGCTCACGAAAGATGTGGGAGAAGAAAAATCTTTTGAACAATGTCATTAGCACTTCAATTTGTTGCACCAATGGAATAAAGATGGCATTCCGAGAAAGGATCGGTCCAAAGCCCAATCGATAACCATTTTAAAATCCCCTGCAATCTCAATCTTCTCTATTGTCGGCCATAACACACACCACAACACCCCCTAAAGTGTCACTACTTCAACTCTACTATTGGTTCCAAAACCCCCATACCAAAATAAATAAGCCTGTGAAGGTCAAAAGACTATAAGCTTCGCATCCATACTCTCCACCTGAAGATGCCCCATCAAAGAAACCTACAATAGAAGATTGTTCAAGCTCCTTATAGATCCAAGATCTCCTATGTAACTCAAGTCTCCATGGACCAATCTTTTGAAAAAGGCCAATATCTTCAAATTGCTAATCCTTACATCAAGGGCTATATTCCTTCCTTAGTTGTAATTATTGTTATTGTCAACTTTAACAATTTTTCTGTTAATCAGTGGATTTTCTAGCATTGTTGGTTGATAGGCCAATATTTATAATCCTTTTATTATAAATGGGAAACATTGTAACATCAAGCTACATGTAAATTTCTTTTAGTTATTGATAGGCTCTTTCAATTCACAAATTTCCAAAAAACCAAAACACGCACACTAAAATATTACTTCAATTAATATGAAAGCAATGTTCCCTTGTCTCTTTGACGAGACAAGTACCAATAAAACAAAATCCATTTTACAAACGCTGAACATAACAACTTTTACAATACTTTCCCATTATTATATAATATTTTTTATCCGCTAAAAGCATTATAGAGAAAACATTCTAATAGGTAAAACTCATTCATAAACTTTTTTATAATAATTATGTTTTTCGGAGCCATCGCATTCATGTTTTCTTGGAATTGACGTTTCGAACCAATAATCTATCTAACCTTATTTACTAGTAATTATTTTATAATTGAGAAAAGTTATATATAAATAATTATTTTATAATTGAAAAAAATAAAGTTAGATAGACAATAAAATAATTATCTATCTAACCTTTTCACATAATAAACTATCTAACCTTATTTACTAGTAATGACCTCCAAATTTTGTGATACATAGTAATCCATCTATTTAAAAAATAAAAGAGCTTAGGAAAAAAACATTAATTAAAAATATATAAAAACTAAAACATAATTCAATGAAATTTTAAACCTAAGATGTATCAAAAATTCTCTTCTACACATGTAAACCAATTTTTATAATGCATAGTAATCCATCTCTTTAAAGAATAAAAAAGCTTAGGAAAAAAACATTGATTAAAATACATAAAAACTAAAACATAATTCAATGAAATCTTAAACCTAAAATGTATCAAAAATTCTCTTCCCTAAACCAACATTATTAGAATTAAAAACATCTCCTTAGTTCGCCTATCCAAACATTTAATACATCTCATATACTTTGAATTGACATCACAAGAGAAACACCAACCTACCCTTCGTACTTAACAAAATGCCCTTTCGCCCTCAATACAGCCACTCATACACACTCATTTAAGGCTTCTTAAAGGTTGAGGCATAGATAATATTAATATATGCTCAATATTAGAGAATAGACTGTTGGCTTCAATACAGCAGCCCATGCACTAATTTAGGCTTCTAAAGGTTGAGGCATAGATAATATTAGTATATGCTCAATATTAGAGAATAGACTCTTGCCTTTAATACAGAAGCCCATGCACTAATTTAGGCTTCTAAAGGTTGAGGCATAGATATAATATTAATATATGCTAAACGAAAGTTTGATCTAACATCTTGATATAAATTCAAAATACATTTGAATATTCAATCAGTAATTACAGAACTAAAATACCAACATCAAGCAATAGAAATACCAGAGTATTACATTACAACACTAAACTGCTCTTCCATATCATAAAATAGAATCTTGAATTCAATACAGCTACCCATGCAATAATTTAAGCAGTAGTCTATAACGCGACTTTTTGAAAGGCTTTCCGGCGGATTTTTCCGGTCAAAATCCGGCAGCAATTCATTGGAATACCAAGTTTGATAGCTAGTTTCTGCACAATCAATGGTTCCCAGGGGTTTTTCAGGGCGCTGAATCCAAATATGCAGTTAAAAAACCATTTTAACTGCTAAAAATCAAGATTTAACCTCATTTCTTCGACCGGATTCCGTCACTGAAATCTCCAAAAAATCGCATTATAGACAACTCCATAATTTAATGCTTGAGGGTTAATCATGGATAATATCCATACGTGCTCATCTCAAAACCGTGGATCCGCTTTACTACCGTGATTCTCAATTAGCAAGAGCGAGATGGATAATCGAATGGTTTGATTCCAAATTTGAAATGGGGGAAAGGTTGGGTTCGGGGTCTATTTTGAGGTTTGTGTTTTATATGTTGAGAAGTTGCAGCGAAAGAGATTTAGATTGGAGAGAAACGTAAATAAAGATTTATGTGAGAAAACGGTTGAGGGTGTTGCAGTTTGGTTGTTTGGCTACTGCACTGTGCTGGTGGCTAATGGAGGAATCAAAACCTATATTATATATATATATGGCAAAGTCAGAAATGCCTGCTGGTTTGGGACATCTAGCCAAGCAGACTTGAAAGGCAGAGGTTCAATCCTGGGTGGCACTCATCTGAGGGAGGGCAGTTACATGATTTTTTACTAACTTCCAGTTTTTATCTTTAATTATTTCAGTGTTGGAAATCATCAAAATACAAAACCAAAGGGTTTTTTTTGTTGATAGATTTGCTTGAAAAACCGATGTTACTATAGTTTTAAATAGGAATTGATTGGTTTGTAATAAATTTATGAAATTAGTGATTTTTTTACTATTTAATTGATCCAATTTGATGTTTGATTTTGGCATGTTGTATTTTATGCAATTGTTTATGATGGGTATATTTATATTTTTTTTAGATATTCAGAAATGAATATCAACGTTTGTATTATTTTTATGAAAGGTTTCTTTCATTTCTTTTTTTAATGCTGCGCAACTATACTCAAATGGATATTAATCACAGTGCTTCTTTTATTTAAAGAACTTGTAAAAAATGCAAAGAACATAATTAACTAAGTGATTAAACTTTGTGCAAATTATTTATTTATTTTTCCAAGCTTTCTACTGTGTTCACCATAGAGGTATCGATATTATGGTGTTTCCAATTAGTGTCGAAATCAACCCTCAAGTATGACTGATCTTTGGGGAATCTAAGCCTATACACTCTCACAAGTGAAATAAGAAATAGTTAAAAAATACCCTTTCTTCTTTTTGTAAAATCTAAACCTCATTTTTGAACAAATTTGTTAGCAATCCAAAATTTATGAACTTTGTTAGTGATTTCTAATATTTCTTAAGTAACTTTTCCAAAAAGACAAAAGAAAAAAACACCCATTTTCCTTTTTGCAATCAAGAGTCAACATATTTGAGATAAGTGGAAAATTTGGATTATATGAACATAATAAACTTTCTTATCAGTGAAAAATGATTTTTTTTTAAATACATTTTCTTTATCAAGTAAAATCTCGATTTAGTTACTCAATAATCTATTAATCTATTTTGGTATTTAAGATGTATCCTACGTTTGTGCTATATTAATAGACTAATGTTAATTATGGTATGGGATAAAAAATGATAGAATTTTCATTGATTATGTTTTTATAAAAAAAGATATTATGCAAAATAAAAATAAATATTAAATTTCTGTGATGGGAAGGGTTACCCATCAAATTTAACCCCTGCTACAACCCCCTTAGCACGGCTATTTTGGATAAGCTTTTGGCAGGTTAACAAACAGCAACACCTCTCTAACTTCAGGCGGTTTCGCTGCAATTAGATACAAATCCCGAACTTTGTATTCTAAACTCTAGCGCTTGAATGTATCCTACCCCAAATCGTGCACTAGCCCGGCCTCACTAGTTATGTTTTACTATAAGATTTGGCGTTGAGGACCCATCTCAACGCTAAATATCTTTAGGCACTCGAATTAAATGAATTCGAGAGAGATGGCTCGATGGAACTTCCAAAAGTCAAACCATTTTCCCCAACTTTTGGCGGCAGTCAGACACAAATCTTGCACTTTGTATTCTAAACTCGAGTGGTTGAATATACCCTACCCCAAATCGTGCCCGGTCTGGCTAGTTATTTTTTATTTTTTTTCCATTTTACTATATTTAAATTAGTTATGTTTTACTTTTTTCCATTTTACTATATTTAAATTTGGCGTCTATGATCTATCTCAAGGCTAAACATCGGCTAAATATCCTTACTGCATGCAAATTTAAAAATATATATGTATATATTTTAACTTCCACGTAAATTAAAGAAAGAAAAAGTAAATTAATTAATTAAAGAAAAAATAAATCAATTATTTTAACTTCCAGTCAAATTAAAGAAAGAAAAACTAAATAAATTATTTTAATGTTCATGAAGTTAAAAATAGTTTATGGGACAAATTGCTTCTTCATCTCCTTGATGTATTCAACTCGGAGTGGTTGAATATACCCTACCCCAAATCATGCACTAGCGCGGTCTTGCTAGTTATGTTTTACTTTTTTCCATTTTGCTATATTTAAATTTGGCATTGATGATCTATCTCACCGCTAAATATTACTCACGTAAATTAAAGAAAGAAAAAATAAATAAATAAATTATTTTAATGTCCACGCAAATTAAAGAAAGAAGAAAAAAAGTAAATAAATAAATTATTTTAACGTCCACGAAGTTAAAAATAGCTTGTGGGACAAATTGCATCTTCATCTCCTTGATGTATTCGGCCCTTTTTCTATGAAGCTTCACAATAAGCTTGTGGGACAAATTGCATCTTCATCTCCTTAATATTCGGCCCTTTTTCTGTGAAGCTTCACAATAAATGCTCTCAGCGTCTCGATAAACCCCTCGCTAAATAGATTATCCCAATAGCTCGTTGTCAATACATTTCCATAGCTTGCTTTCTTTCTTGTCTTTGAAGACCTCACATTCTAAAATGATAGATAGCTATCAATATATTTGCATAACATTTTTTGTTGTCTTTGAAAACCTCACATTCTAAAATGAAAGTTTTTCTATTTCCACTTTTACAGAAGAACAAAAAATGCTTACTTTTTTCCTCTCACACTTTTTTTGGCCTTTTCCAGCTCCCTATTTCACAACGGAGTTGATAAGAATTAGTCCTTAACTGAACAATAAGAATTTTGGCTCTCAAGAAATATTGGTCTCTATGTATGATTTTTGTTGATAACTATGAGTGGGATTAAACACTCATAGTCATCAAGTACGTTTGTGGAACTTATCCAAAAAAAAAAATCCTCTTTGGTGTTTATGAAACACGCGTTCAAGAAAATACCTCATTTACTAAACCATTTGTTTTTTTTAGCACAATTTGTCATTGAAGACAACCTTAAGCCATCTACCCACTTCCATTTGCTCATTTTTTTTAATACCTTATGGCTCACACCACAGCAATTGCTTCAATGGGAGCAATCCCTATTTCACTTAACAAGATAGCACAAGGAACTGCACTTTTAATCTTGAATTTGTTTGTAATCAAACGCTTTTGAATTTTCTCAATTTGTCTCATCTTGTCTCCACTGCATGTCAAATATATCGCTGGCCCATAGTTCACAACCATAAAGAACAACCAAAATCACTAGAAACTCAAAAAGAGTTTAAGTGGTTTACCAATCCCACAACTCTGCCTCTCCACCTATTTTAAAAAGCATAAAATACTTTCCAACCCCCCAAAGTTCTTTTTGTTTTTACAACCATCTTAGCTTAGATTTTTGTTGAAATCAATTCCGAGGTATTTGTAATCTGCAACTTTTTCCAAAATGTTGTTTTCAAAGTAGAACTTACGTTGATTATGTTTTCTTTTCTTAGAGAAACCACTACTTTCATTTCGCTGATATTGACTTGCGTCCCCACACTTCTACAAAAATGCTCAAAGGATAGTAAGTGCTCTAGCAAACCAAGAGTCAATTTAGCAATCAAAATAAAGTCATCTGCATACAAAAGAAGCTTTATAACAAACTTGCCCAAATAGATACCATCAAGCCCTTGCAAATTTAACCACTGTTCAAGCTTGTCAATATATAAACCAAAAAGGGTAGGAGACATTGCGCAACCTTGCTTGACCCTGACATCACTTCTAAAACTTACAAAAATCCTACTGAAGTTCTAATTTTGACTTTCACCTCTTCATTCAACCTATGCACAATTGCTTTCAAATGTTTAAAAACTCCATGTTCCTCCATTTTGTGCGAAGCTTATCCCTAGGGACTGAGTCAAACTTTTTTTTTAAATCAACAAAACAACAAAAGACTTCTTCATTTTTCTTCCAAACTTTTTCAATGACGTGCCTTAAAGTTATACAATGATCAATTGTAGACTGTTTAGGTCTAAGCCCTGCTTAACCTTTAGTACACTTATCTATTTCTTTTGCCCACTTGCTAATTTTACTTTCTAGCATGCTTCCAAATAGCTTTGCAAACAAAAAATTTATCATGATGGTCTTATATTTGGAGGGATTATTGACATCACCGCTCTTGAAACGAGGTATTACTAGACTAGTTGACCAATCCGTTAGGAGCCCCTATTGTATGATGATGTTGAAAAACTTTGTAATGTGAGATGCAAGAATCTTTGAGCCCCACTTTAGATATTCTGCTTGGAGTTCAACAAAGTCATTTGTTTTTCCCACACCCAACTTCTTGATACCCATCTCTACCTCTTGCATCGTGAAGAGTTCAATGTCAGTGTTGACCAAGGGGGGAGGGTCAACCGTGGTATCCTACTCATAGAATTGTCTTGCATAGTCTAATTATTTAAAAGTTGTAATACTATTTCAAGTTTGTATCTTTTTAGGTTGGAGCTCTTTCTAAAATAATTTGGTATTATTTTCCCTAGTCTTCACTCCTTAAAACCATGAAATCAACATTTTTCTTGCTTAATAACTGCTTGTAAGCTTTGAGCTTTATGTTATCCTTGTCTAACTCTTTCTACATTCTCCTTGCCTTTTTGCATTCCTCGTCAAACCAAGCATTAACCAAAAAGCAATTTGTTCTAAACTTTTTAATTTTTGCTCTTTTACACTTTGGAAAGTGCGAATTGAATTAAATGTGTTAATTCATGATTATGAAGGCAGTGAATTGTGATTTTCTCCTTTTCAAAAAGCCTCTCTAGCATCATTTTGAAGATATTACAAGTTTCTGGAGTCAAAAATTCCACCCTAAGAGAAATTTTGTTGGACAGGCTAAATTTTTTACTCTAATTGTTTCTTTGTAGTCCACAAGAAACAAATAAATTGGCTTGTGATCTGATTTTAAATCCCACAACTCATCTTCAATCAAAACTTCCTCCATTTTCTCACATAAACCATGCGAGCAAATTACATACATACTCTACTACACTTACTTCATTGTAAGTATTACACATGATTGTTTAACAGTTCAGTGGCTTGCTCTGATCCTTGCTGACAAGGAGCAGACGCCGAGTGGAGGAGCGTTGCGAAAGCAACCAACCAGCGCGTTCCCTTCCCCGGGCATGGCGAACCTATAGCCTATTTGCAGCTACACTTGCCGACACTCGAGCCTTTCGTCTGGGCATGGCAACCCTGCATGCACAATCTGCCTTGTGAATTCACTTGTCCACCTGCTACCCTCATAGGTGGCATCTTCCTCTATAAACTCAACTTTGTCATTTTCGGATGGTTTTTGTCTCTGCGCATACTTGCACGAGGCTTACTTTACCCACCAACTTGAACGTTATCACTCTCCACCTTCAATGCTTAGATTGTCCGTTTTTTCCCTGTGCCATGTGCCTTTACTAGTGGTGTATGCATCGTTTATCAAGCATTTTGGCTCTCGTTTGCTAAAGATTATTGCGGCGCTTTTCCCTCGGCTCTTGCTCGGTAGAAGGTCAGTGTTTCAAATTTCCCCATTTATAGAAATAATATAGTTAGATGCTTGATATTACAAAATCCAAGTTTTATTGATATTACAGGAGTGTATAAGATATTACAAAATCCAGAGTTTATTGATATTACAAAAGTGTGTATGCAATAATATAATTTCGTTTCAATATACTCCTTTCCTGGTATTTTGGGTTAATCTTCGGTTTCTGAGTTATCATAATGAGATTTTACCCTGGTTATATGGTATATGAGGAAGGTTTGAACTACTATCGCCTTCCATGTCCTGGCCTATCTCTTCCGAATGGTTTTGGTCGTCATTGAAAAACTCCAGGAAACATTTTATTGTGTACAAACCATGCACTGATTTTCGGTTGAAGATAGGCCTTTGGTGGTGCATCTACGAAATTTGTTGTTGTTGTATTGTGTACCCGGGTGCATCCTCATGAACTGTATGTTTCTCCTGTTTGAGTCTCTAGTGGTTTTTCCATCGTCGAGCGTTTTGCTCCGACTCAATTCCGGCTTTTCAGCGAAGATTGCATTTAATTGACTTTTCAATTTTCCAAGCTTCATAGGCCGTCATTCCCTTTTTCTGCCTATCCATCTGTGTATAGGACTCCCTGGTCAGCAGATCTCAATATTTATTTGACTATTTTAAGTCCTTTTCCTGAAATCCTTTCCACTTTCTATTAATCCCTGGAGATCTCTTGTCCTTTTTGGTACTATCTCCTCGGTAATTGACATGCTCATTCGGGGCTCTGTGTCGACTTTTTTCAAATTTTGATAACAGACAATATCTCGAGGTGACTATCATTCTGATATTGGATTTATTTGCCATGTTATGGCCCGTGCCTTTTTTATTTCCCTGTCCTATCGTCCTTTTGATTGTCGAACTTCTACTTAATTTGAGATGGACATTCTTCACGTGGAATCCAACACGTCAGATCTAGTAAAAACAACAATGGAAGCAGAAGCTATTCATTTTGGTACTATTGCGGGATCCAACTAGCATTCCAAGCTGGCAGAGCATCTTCAATCTTCCCATCTTGTTACTGATTCGAACACTGATATTCCCTCTGTTCCGCGCAAAAACTCAATCATCGACCTACTAAAATCATATCCCCTCCCTCTGCTATTTGTTTGGATGGTGTTATGCTCGTTGACCATATTGCTAGCCCGCAATCTCGTGCCCTAATTGGAAAGTGGCACTTCCCTAACATGGATGATGGTCAGATTAGAAAATGGCTTGGAGCTCGATGGCACCCTCTCATTGGGTACACGCCTACCATTGTCCCTCTGATGAGAGACTGGTATAGCTTCCATTTCTTGAAAGTTAAAGATCTTAATATCATTTGGGGCCTCCCGTGGGTGCACGGGCGGAATTTCTTGGCCCTCCACAAGTGGTATATAGGTTTCGACCCCCGCAGGAACACCCCTCAAAACAACTTTATTTAGGTCAAATTACATGTTCTGCCTATTGAACTGTGAACAAAGGAATCTCTTTCCTTCATTGGAAATGCTATCGGAAAATTTGTTTACGTCGACCCCAGATGTCTAGGCGCTAAAAATAAAAGGGTTGCCTGGGTACTGATTAAGAAAGACTATAGAAGTGGTTTTCTCGACCACATTGATCTGCTCTAGGGTGATTTATCTGCCTGTCAAAGGCTTGACTACTCGGGCATCCCTTTTAGGTGCTCCCTGTGTCACAAAACGAGACACCTAAAAGACAAATGTCCTCGGATGCCGCAAGGAAAGGCATGGAAAAAAGTATATAAGGTGAATCAAAATTCTCAAGTCATGGATTCGCCATCCCAAGGCGAGGACGGAGAATATTGCAACATCAATTATGTATCTCCTTCAGCTAAAATTCTCTCTCCGTCCGGTTATCACAAGTTTCCCAATTCCCGTAAGCAATCGGGGAACATGGTCCACCGGCCTTTCCTCTTGCCCAGGAATCAAAAATCTTCCTCCTTGACTTTAATGAGGTCGAATTCCATGGACGATCTAAACGTTGTGAGAGGTCGTGTCTTTTCTCCTCAACCTCCTCCCGAACCATCTCAAGATGTTCCTGTCATTTCACCTTCTCCAGTGCCCAAAGAGTGCTACCCATCCCTACAGGATAATGACATTCATATTATCCCCTCGTCCTCCTCGTCACCTGTCAGATATGGTCGCTCCCTTATAAAAGTTTCTCCAACCCCCTCCATTCATTATACGCTAAATCGCTCTGCTTCCAAGGGTAAAGCCCCCATGACCACTGCTTCCCCCACTGCGACACCTTTCCCATCTCCCTCTAACTCTATTAGGAGTGATCTCGACATGCTTCTACAGAGATACTCTCTTCATTTGGTTCCCCTGACTATCCAAAAACCAAGAGAATCTTCTTCTTCTGTCATCAGTCCTAATTTGGCAAAGAATATCACTGTTCGCCAAAAACAAAATAGCGACAATAGACACTTTAGGGGGCGAAAAGGCATTCAAACTCTAAATTATCAGGAATCCTCCCTTGTTGATATTCCCATTTCTAATTATACTAAATCGGGGCCTCTTAGAGCAAATTTACCCGAGAAGAGTCTCAAATGATGAACATACTTTCTATCAACATAAGGGTCTTATAGCTAACCCTAAGTTTCTAGCTCTAAAAGATTTATTTTTTTCTTCTCCATGCAGGATGATTTTAATACAGGAAACCATGCACAACAGACAGGACACTATCTCGTTCTTCAAGCGTATGCTTCCATCCTGGTATATTGCAGCAACAGAGGCAGCTGGTCTCTCCGAAGGATTAGTAGTGCTCTAGGATCCGAGATGGATCTTTGCAAGAACATTCCGATGCCTTGGGGGAATCTTGATTATTGCTAAATATAGAGGATGTGCTGACCGATTCCACATACTAAATGTTTATGCTCCCTACAAAAGCAGAGCTTCCTATTGGAACCTTTTTATTACATCCAATATTATGGAGATTGAAACCCTTCTCATCGCTGGAGATCTAAATTGCACTTTGGGACCGAACGAAGTTCGGGGGAAGGGGAAAAAAGTTGACTCAATCAAGGAGAAAATCAAAGACGTGTTGCTACAATACAACTTTGTAGACATTTGCCCAAAGTCTATGTCTCCCACATGGGACAATGGAAGGTCGAGGGAGGCCTATATTGCTAAAACACTGGACAAGTTCATCATGCATGAAAATTTGTTGGAGAAATTTAGCATCCCAAGCTCTCATACCCTCCCTGTTTTCATTTCTAACCATCAGCAGATAACATTGCAATGGGTGGATCAGAATTCGCGGAAAAGCTATCCTTTTAAGTTCAACAAGATTTCGCTGGAAGATGAGTCATTCAACAACATGATACACGATGCTTGGTTGGCTAGCAATCCTTCAACTAGTGCTTCTCCATCGGTTAACTTGATTAGGAAAATGAGGAATCTTCGATCTAAAGCAAAAGAATGGCAGATTCTGAAAAAACAATCAAACTGTATAGAACTTCAAAAGATTGAAAAAGAATTAAAAGACTTAGCCAGCGATATGACTACCCAATCCATTCCATGAAGTACTCGAGCTCGGATTTGGGAACTTGAAAAAAAAAAACATAAATTACTAACAATTGAAGAAATAACATGGCGGCTTAAAAGTCGTGCCACTTGGCTAAAGGAGGGAGATAAAAACACTATGTTCTTTCACCGTTTTGCAAGCGAAAAACTGGTTTCCAATTCTATATGGAAAATCAGGAATGAAGAGAAATTATCTGCACTCTCAAGAAGATATCTCCAAAGACGTTGTCAAACATTTTCAAAAGGCATATAAACAGGACGCTAACAAAGAGATAAATGATATTATGTGGGGCATCAAACCATTCCCATGTATGTTCAATGAAGAGGAAAATGACAAACTTTTTGCTGCTATATCGGAGGAAGAACTACTTGTTGTAATGAAATCTTTTAAAAAAGACAAATGCCCTGACCCTGATGGCTAGACCATAGACATTTTCATCCATTTCTTTAACATTATGAAAAGCAATATTTTGGAGATGGCGGAAGAAACCATAATGCATGGTAAAATTCATCACAACATTTCTTCTACCTATATTGCATTGATTCCAAAAAAAATGGGCTCCCTTACTTTGAAGACTACAGGCCTATATCTTTATGTAATGCCATCTATAAAATCATATCAAAAATTATAGCTAAGAGAATCTGTGGCAATCTATCAACTCATATCTCAAAAGAACAGCATGGGTTTCTAAGCGGCAGAAACATATTAGAAGCAGTGGCTATTGCTCAGGAAGCTTCACATTCAATGCAAGTAAAAAATATAGGAGCTGCGATTCTTAAAATTGATCTAAAAAAACCCTACAACTGCTTAGACTGGAGCTAACTGAGATGTCTACTTATTAAGATCAGGCTAAATGACCAGTGCACTTAAGTGGATCATGGCATGTGTGGAAGGAGTCAACTTTGTCATTCTCATAAATGGACATCCCACTTCGTTCTTCTCAGCTGAAAGAGGTCTTCGTCGGGGCTGCTCCCTGTCTCCCCTTTTATTCATACTTGTTATGGATATCCTTAGTCTTCATCTGAAAAACGTTGTTGTTGTGGGGAATACTTGCCCACTTTCCATATCCAAAGGTAACTCTTTTACGCATAACCTTTTCTTGGACGATGTTCTACTGTTTGCTATGCTTTGTAGACAAACTTGGCATATAATGCATGAGATATTAATATCATTTCAAGGGGCAACAGGGTTATATATAAACGAAGGAAAATCTACTTTTCACTTCGGTAAGGTTAATATGGATGAAATGGAATATATCTCTCAACTATATAAGATTCAGGCAGTAACTATCAAAGAAGGTATGATATACTTGGGTTACCAACTAAAACCCACAAGCTACACCATCGCTGACTGGTCATGGATCATCAATAGATTTTACAAAAAAATACCAGGATGGAAATTTAAATGCTTATCTTTAGCAGGCAGAATGATTCTCTCACAATCGGTTCTTGCACAAATTTCTGTTTATTGGGCTCATCTGTACTATATTCCTTCAGCTATTATTAAAAAATTAAACAACTTAATGGCCATCTTTATCTCGAGAGGGTGCAAGGAAAAGAGGAAATTCCATCTTACTAGACTGATTAACATCTCCTTCCCTAAAAAATGGGGGAATGGGGCATCATGAATCTTCGTCTCTTTGGCTTGGCACCATTATGCAAATCTCTATGGCGAGCGGTTTTTGGAAACAGTTTATGGAGCCAAGCTATTAGAATGAAATATCTTGGTAATGAAGATGTCTATTATTAGTACAAAAACATATTTATGGGTCCCACTCAAAGATCGGCTATTTGGAGAAGCTTTCAAAGGTTCTTCCTTTCTTCTACAGGAATCTAATATGGAAATTTCAAACAAGAAACAACATTCTTATTGGCATTGATGCAATCATGGGTGTAGAGGTGGAATCCCAGTCGTCCCACAACTTCTCACGCTCCTGCATCAAAAAGGTCTATTCTACTGGGCACAAGTAATTAAAGGATCACAGGGTGCTATTCCTCGATGGAAATCGACTAGAGAGTTGGGCCTAGATGGAACATTAATGGAACAAGATTATATGGGCAATGAAAAATGCTGGGATTTTCAAAATAGAGGACAGAGATACCATTGTATGGCAAGTGAAAAAAGGCAGGTCTCCCGCAAAGGGAGGCCTCCTGAAAACTATTTCCCTACACTATGGAAAGCTCGTTGTCCTCTAAAAATTATTCTGTTTTCGTGGCTAGTCTTTCACGATAAAAATCTTACATGGACAAATCTACAGAAAAGGAACTGGCACAGACCATCAATATGCACAATCTGCTTATCCAATACAAAAGATAACATGCACATTTTTCTAAAATATCAGCTAACTCAGAATTTATGGAAGCAACTGGCTTCACATCTTGGTTTTCCTGTAATTTCACATTCCTCCATTATAGATGCATATGAATGGTGGAGTTTACAAAAAATAATTTGGCGACCCATTCCACTAATTGTCTTCTGGTTCATATGGCAATGGAGGAATAAAAGAATATTTCAAAACTGCAAGGAGGAATTTGGGCATATCTTTGAAAAGGTTGTTCCCTTATATTGATCGATCCTCCCATACATTCCACAACAATTGAAGCATCAAACTAGTGTTTCAGCCCCACAACAGCATATCATCCCACGGGCACATTTTGACGATGCAACAAAAGATGGCAAATGTGCATATGGCGTTTACATTTGTATTTCAAATGACCTTCAATACTCCAATTTTTTGGAGCAGTGGCATTGGAACCAATAACAAAGCTAAGGCCATGGCTCTACATGCTCTGCTTTTATTCTGCACATTTATGGACATCAACGCAATCAATATCTATGGTGACTCCTAAATCATCATAGAGCACGTGAATGGAAGACAATCTATAAAAAACGACAGCCCTTGGATGGTTGGGCAGGGTTTCAACTCTATGGAAGCCTACACTATTCCCTATCACGTATAAAACGTTTGCAAAATGAGCTTGCGGATGAACTATCAAAGAAAGATTTGCAGTCTCCATGATACGATTTCTACAACAATCCTCATACTTGACCTAACAAAGAAATATGTATATTTTGAAAAAATACCTACAATTTTTGGATGCCATGACCAGGAAAAAATCCCCCTCCATAATGTATATACAGGATTTTATTATAATATAAATATTATACAGCGTTTTCTTCTGACAAAAAAAAGTATTACAAATGACTAAATCAAAGACCCCACATAAAGTAAGCAATTGTTCACCAAAGAGATTGCAACCTATGTCCTCTGAAATTTTTTCCCACTAATGATTACTCTTCTATACGCCAAATAAGGTCGCAATCATCTTTACCACGCAAAATGCTAGCTTGCTCACTTGCAATCCTAACATTAAAATCACCCACTATAAGGACTTCACCTTCACTAATGATTACTCTTCTATATGCCAAATAGGGTCGCAATCATCTTTAACACGCAAAATGCTAGCTTGCTCACTTGCAATCCTAACATTAAAATCACCCACTATGAGGACTTCACCTTGCTACGAATATGTTGCAATATCCATTTTTAAAGTTGTTGCGAATATGTTGCAATATCAATTTTTAACGCTGCAAAAATATCTTTGGTCAAGCCCTCTACCTTTGTAGATTTTTGAAACTTGTGACACAAAATAACATGTTGCAATCTTGATGTCGTTTCCATTTTCTGATATTTTAAACCAAATGAATTGCTTATTTGAATCTTCTTTTTCTAACTGAATGAAACAACCTTCTTTCTCCCTTGCTAAAACCATGATACTGCGTGGCATTTGCCATTCCATGCTGCCTTGTTCCACGTTGCCATTTTCTATTATCCTTCAAACAAAGGTGTCTTGCACTCTTCATGCTCATGCATTTATGAGCCAAGTTATGTCTCTATCTTCAACAACATACTCAAATAAAAATAGTTCAATGTAACTTCCAAAAGTAAACCATTTTCTATACCTCATTTTAATAATTTCTCCTCTATATTAAAATGTTACTTTTGGACCGTTCCTCTACCTTGCCATGTAACTTCATGAACTATCATACCAAACCCATATAACTTGCACTTTGCCACATCATACCATATCCACAATGTCATTGGAAGCACTATACAACTCTCACAAGCTCTCGGGTTATTTCGTGTCTACATTCAGAGGGACAAGACACTTATTAATATTGAATTCATAAAATGAATGACACACTTCATCCAAAGTTACTTGTCTTAGACATCTTGCTTTGGAGGTCAAACAAAGTTATCTAGCTTGGGTGGTCAAACAAACTTTGGATTAAATGGTTACCCATGTTCAACCTAAGACCTTTCAACGTAGGACTTAGGGATTCGTATTTGAATATTTGGCATCCGTGACATCACTAAGTCCTAAAGAATTTTTGGTGATGCAACTATAGAAGTGGGCTTAAGGATTTGTATTTAAACATTTATTGTCCCTAACATTACAAAGTCTTACCATTATGATTATGAGATATTTTGTTCGTCTATTCCTCCCGATTCTTTCATTTCCATTAAAAGACATTCCCTTCACAAGTACGTTCTCCTATCCTCCAAATACAAATACAAATACCCCTCCATGAGCCTTATCTCATACTCCAAATACAAATACCCTTCCATGAGCCTTAGCAACATTCTTGGTCAACTCCATAATGAATATTGTTTTGCCCACTCCCATGACCCTGATCTCCTAAAGATCATTCCCTTCACAAGTACGTTTTCCTACTCTTCCAAATACAAATACAAATACCTCTCCATGAGCCTTAGCAACATTGTTGGTCAACTCCATAATGAATATTGTTTTGCCCACTCCCATGAGCCTGATCTCCTAAAGATCATTCCCTTCTCAGGTACGTTTTCCTACTCCTCCAAATACAAATACCCCTCCATGAGCCTTATCTCCTACTCCAAATACAAATACCCTTCCATGAGCCTTAGTAACATTGTTGGTCAACTCCATAATGAATATTGTTTTACCCACTCCTATGAGCCTGATCTCCTACTCCAAATACAAATACCCTTCCATGAGCCTTAGCAACATTGTTGGTCAACTCCATAATGAATATTTTTTACCCACTCCCATATTTTTTACCTACTCCCATG
>APFE031525372.1:132186-145297 GCA_000404065.3 Pinus taeda | reverse complement strand
TTTAATCCCTATTTTGAAGACATATATATATATGTATGGATAATTTTGTATCCAACTCAATAAAGGAGAGCAAGTCTATGAATAGGACCAAATAAACAAATTTTTTTCATAGGACCAAATAAACAAATTTTTCCCACAACAGTAAAAAGCCAAAAGATCTACTACTTGGGAGACAAAAGATCTAGTACTTTAATATTTCGAAGATAGAAATAGATACACGGATAATTTTGTATCCAACTCGATAAATGCGGGAGCAAGTCTATATATAGGACTAACGCGACTCTGAATTTTTGGTGATGCAGCTTTGGAATTGAAAACATGTATGCTTCTTGATGGAACAAATCATACAAGGAAGCACCTAGAAAAATCCATAAAACAAACCTTAGTTTATACACCGGTGATGCAACTTCGGAATTGAAAATATTTATGCTTTTTGATAGAACAAATCATACACGGAAGCACCTAGAAAATCCATAAAACAAACCTTAGTTTATACACCTGTTTGCATGAAAACTAAAAATTTTCATCAAAATAAGTCATGATATATACGTGGCCTTTAAAAACATAAATGAAATATGAAGTTAGGTCACCTAAACCCAAAAGGTGTGCTGTTCACAATAAGTCATAACGTTATGTATGTAGATTCTTCATACAAGCGTGAAGAAAACATGGTGATTTTAATTATGGGGGACCCTTTTTAATTTAGGTGTATCTAAATAATATAAAAAATCAAAGATAGCAAACATGAATTATCGATTTCTCTTGCTATTTTGATTGTATTTTTTTTATTAATATAGAGTTGGGTGTCTTTATTTGTTTTCCACTTTAATTTAATTATATATTTAAACTAGGTTAGAGTAGCTACTTTGTAAACGGTGTTCAAATGCACAAATTGGTTCATACTTTTCAAATTGGTTCATACTTTTCAAAGTTTAATAATTAAACTAAGCAAGAAGAAACACTAGCACTAGCTATGCAATTACGCTATGTGAGATTTAATAATTAAACTAAACGACAAGAAATATTAGCTATGCAGCTTTGTTGAGAAGAGGTAATGGGAAGTGTTAATAAGCTTTGTTGAAAAGAGGTAATGGGAAGTGTTAATATACGTTGTACGACAAAATCCCATCATAGGATATAGCACTGTACAACAAAATTGTGGCAACACAGAAATAACAAACCAAAACTTACCAACAGCCCTGTTTCATATAATCGTTTACAGCCAGAAGTCAACTTACCAACAGCCCTGTCTCATAGAATCGTTAACAGCCAGAAGTTAACGGCCCTGTTCCACATAAACTCAATTATACGGCTACACACCCGGTTCCCAACAGCCCTGTCTCATATAATCGTTAACAGCCAGAAGTTAACGGCCCTGTTCCACATAAACTCAATTATACGGCTACACACCCGGTTCCCCTTTTTTGATTACCAACCTTTTTCAGAAGGAAAAAATCAACAGACAGCCCTGTTTCATATAATCGTTAACAGCCAGAAGTTACCAGCAGCCCTGTTCCATATAAACTCAATTATACGGCTACAAACCCGGTTCCAGTTTTTAGATTACCAACCTTTGTATTAATAATAGACTTTGAATTAATACAAGACCGTTTACATACATCAGTGTTTACCATCTCTCTTTGCATCATTCACCAAAGATACTAAAATTTAACAAGATAGATAATGTATCCCATATAACACCCTATCAAAAAGCATTCCAAACAGTAATAACATATCTAAATATGACCCCAACAAGATAATTTTGCCAGAACCGAATGTACTATTTTCAAAAAATGCAATTATTTAGAGATTTGCACATGCCCCACATAACATAGAAAAGGAAGGGTGCAGTATTCTTTGTATCCCATCTTCCAGTCCAAATGTACAAGAGGCCACGAATATTGTATTCCAAATTTCCAATCAGTAGAGATCTTCAATATGCTCAATACTGCAATCCATATAGAAACCACAACAGGACACGTAAGCAAAAGATGAGTCAAATCCTCAGGAGCTTGCCTTACTCTAAAAAACCTGCCAGGTTCAGTGAAACCCCTGCAACATAAATTGTCCCAGGTCAACAATTCGTTCCTCCCAGCCAACCATCCAAAACATTTTAGCTTAAGTGGGAGTTTCCATGTCCAAATTTTTCTAAACCAACCCCATTCGACAGTACCCTGTTGAACCTGTTTTATATATCTATATGCCTCCTTGACTGTGATCAGCCCCTGTTCAATCTTTACCATCCACGGCTATATCTTTGTTCCTTAAGATGATACTCGCCATGGTAAGGTTATGAACGTACCTGTCCCAGCACATGGCCATTTCCTCAAATCCCACGAGCATATCCAGGTGGACATAGAAATATCGAATCATATGCCGCATGGGTCTAATTTAAATAGTATATACCCAAGTTTATGCATATGTAATTTAAGAGGCAATGTACGACCACCAGAGATCCCCGTATCAGATCCAGTCCAGGACTCCAATCGTCGCTTGTGTGCCCGATCCTCCCATCTGATGTATGTTCCCAATCAACCAATGTTTGATTTTCATCAAACCATCCCAGATATAAGAAACCCAGCCTTTATCCACGCAGTCATTGACATATTTCTTTGACGTTTCTCCTTAACAATATTTTGCCATTACCGCCCAGGGCCCGGTTAAATTTTTGAATATGTAGAATACCCCAACCTCCAAATTCTTTGTTCATGGTGATATCTTTCCGTCTAACCAGGTCAGCTTTTTTGACACACTGAAACCAGCCCAGATAAAATCTGAAATGATAAGAATTAATCCTCTTATTGATGTTGGGGGGCAATAAATACAAGTGCGTCTAATATACAGCAATTCTCTGTAGTACTGACTAAACCAGAATTAACCTACCACCGAGAGTCAACCACTTCATTTGATAGTCCAAGTCAAATTCTTCTATCAACCAACTCCAATCTTTTATGCCAATATTCCCAGTGTTTTATGCCATATTTGTTTGGTTTAAGATGGAGACCAAGTATTTGAATCCCATGTCCATTGGAACAACCTCTACATCAAATATAAAGGCAATGTTCACGATAGTGTCGGGCTCGCATGGCCAAATTTGGAGATAATCTGATGTAATGTTTGCCATTTCTCTACAGATGCATTCCCCAGAAATAAGAGATCATCCACAAATAACTTATGGTGATCTGCACCACCAAGAAAGTTCCCCGACAATGAGCCTCAGTAATCATACAGCTCATCCCATCAACAACCAACAGAAAGAAACTGAGATAATCACCACAAAAGGATATGCCAACAAAGTACTGACCTGTGATTATTGTAGATATTTCAGACAGGTGTTGCAAACATTCTGGGGGGACAACTAATATTATTCAATTAGTTGCACATTTCTCCTGACACCTCAATGAGCAATATTATCCCAGCATGATTAACAATGAGATGAGTTCCTAAAGCTACACCTCCATGTTGAGGAGTAACGGGGATTATTAATGTTAAACAAAATCATCACACATGATCAGTGTGCTTGCACACCAAATAGCCACAAGTTAAAGGCTGTGGCTATCCTCAACCTGCTTAGTAAAACAGTGCAATCTGCTCAGTCGGTGAGTTGAGCACATTTTTATCACATTAAAAGCCAGGTTAGTAAGCCAGCGAGTTGCTGTGGATCAAAATCAGCAACATACAGATATGCCAATATAGTATTTAAGACTGGGCATTACTTTGGAGCAAAATCACAAAGTAGAGATATGTCACCATAGTTATTAAAATATTAAGTACTGGGGGTTTTCGTGCATTATATTAGATATCATATATCAACACCTTGCAAAGCCACCTCGCACCACCTTTCGCTGTTGATATTTGTTCAGTAACATTAAAATACAACAGGCAGCAGCAAAATTACTAATTCTAGGATAACGATAACAAAGAAAGATACAGATGTAGCAAAGAATACTCGAAAGAAAGTTACGCAGCTACCTAAAAGCAGAGCAACACTGAACGGGCATGCAGAGAGAAACAGAATAGCCAACCAGACGGCTGAAAATGCAACCTGTCACACACAGTCATAACCAGAAAGTGGGTTGCACGTTATAATGCCTTCACACAACACAACGACTCAAATATAAAACAGGCTTGTAGAAATGCAAGGAAATATCTGAAGGAAGAACGTATTTCTGGAATGACTGGACAACTCAATATAATCATTAGGCCTGTATTCACCCGATTAAATTTGAGTACGTGAATGGTTCGTTGGCTATATAAAGATAAAGGGGCTATAACCAACTGTAGGAGTGATTCATGGAAATCTTAAGATGAGAGAAAATATTGCATCATTTGGAATGAATAGTCAACTTCAGGATTAATTATGTGCAATTAGATTGAAAATGTGGAAAAATTAGGCAACTTTACAAAGATAATCAGCATTAAAATGGCTATAGCTTGCCACTATGATCTCACAAAATTGAAATTTGGATCAAAATTGACGAAAATAATTGACACAATCTATAGAAAACAATGACAAGAAGAAACTTCACAGGTTTCTCAGGACAAGGGCCTTGGGAGAAACTGCCAAGGCCACCCACCCACTGATTTCATCAGTCACTGCTTTTCACTAGGAACGTGATTCTTCATTGAAAGTCACAAAACATTCGACCAGAGGTAGAGCCTATTCATGTTGGACGATTAATATTTGTCCATCATGATGAAACTCCAAAGGCCTTGGTGGAGAAACTGCCAAGGCCACCCACTCCAGTTTTCGTCAACTACTGTTTTTCATTAAGAATACAGAGTTTCTTCACTGGAAGTCACAAGATTCAACCAGGAGTAGAGCCTATTTGAATGATTAATATTTGTCCATGATGATGAAACTCGGGATATACATTCCTGGAGTCAGACTCTGAGATAAGCATATCGGAGTCACAATTTCCTGCTAGTGCTAACTTGCGGGCTGTCCATACTGGACTCAAAAAGGTATACATTCCTGGAGTGGGGCTCGGAGACGAGCATCTCGGAGTCACAAATTCCTGTTAGCGCTAATTGTAGGCTGTCCATACTGTACACAATTTTAGATTTCAAAATCACTCCATCAAATTTCACCCAAACACTAATAGCTGGCACGTTGGTCACTTGCATTTGGTCCAACGTTTTGTACCCGTAAACATTGCCAGAATATATGGACTTCCACATTAAGACGCATACAAGTGGAATTGGCTACTTAAGCAGGTTTGGTGTCAAAACATTAAATTCCACAAAAGTAGTCCGTTTAAATTTCAACTATGTTTCTTATTTATTTTACCTTTAAAAAAGGTTTTGCGATAATTTGCAGTCAAGTTTCTTTTCATGTATTATCCCAAGCAAATCTATCAATTTTTATCAATAGACAACCTTAGATTTTGGCGTACGCGTGAGTCGTTCGTATCACATTGTTATTCAACTAAATAGCCCTAGCTTTACAGTTTGGTATGTGTTATGAACACAATGCTTTCTAATTGCCCAGTTCTGTAAGCAACAATTGGTTGAGAAAACCCACAGATATGCATTTTATTTCACTAGTATGATTCTTTGATATTGTGCATTAAATGTCAGAATGTCAGCCATTGTTGGGCAGTAAAACCACGCAAAATTTTGCATTGCACCAAGAACCTGAAAGAATCATATAATACATTGATTAGTCTTCATATCGTAGATTATTCCTCCAAACCTCCAACAATAGGATACACAACCACCTACCAATCACCACTCAGAGCTCCCTAGTCAAACGCACACAGAGGGCGGAAATCGATTTTGGTTCAAAGAGTAACTTGTAAGAATAGGCCTGTGTACAGGTGGAAGCAATCACCTCCTTTTAAGGGCTTCAGGTTAAGTGTGGTATAACGTTTAGTAAATTTTCATCATTCAGTATTCTGGAATAATATGCTCCTCATATTTATGGCAGTATCAAGATTGAAAGCACAGGAACATACGGCCGTTAGTTGACAATTTCGCTGCCCTACGTGTAAGGGTTTGATATCTTTCTTTAGACATCATCCTGTAACAACCCCGGAATATCAACAATCGCCTGTTTCATTACGGTATTTTGTCCAAGATGGGCTGTGATATCTTTCTCTAGGTATCATCCTGTAACAACCCCGGAATATCAAAAATCGTTTGTTTTATTACGGTATTTTGTCCAGGATGGAGTTTGATATCTTTATCTAGGTATCATCCTGTAACAACCCCGGAATATTAGAAATCGACTGTCTATTACAGTATTTTGTCCATGATGAGACTTGAATTTACTTCTCTAGAGACACCCAACCCCCTTCTGCTATCTATAGGCCTAGTGGAAGAAATCGCCTGTTTTTAGGGCTTCAAGGTTAAGTGGAGTACTTTTGGTGGATTTTGATCGTTCAGTAATACGACACTCATATAGGGTATTATAGGAATTGAAGAGAGGTTATACGGGAATTAGTTTACAATTTTTCTGGCCTTAACGGTTGGCCATGGTAGTCAACATCAACAGTCGTCTGTTTATTACGGTATTTTATCCCGTATGTAGTTTGTGCTTTGATATCTTTCTCTAGGTATCATCGTGTAACAACCCCCTTCTCCTATCCTAATTTTATTATAGGTTTCGCAGATTAATAAATATACATTTTTCAAACCTTAATCGTGATAACTCTAATAGCCACGAAAAACACAACTCTAATAGCCAAGACAAACACAAACTTCAAACCAAGCATATATTAATTAAAACAAACCAAGAAAACAAAAACAGGAAGAACATACAGTGAACTTTGAAAAAAAACCTACCAGAGTGTACTCCCTCATAAATAATCATTTCAGTCATTAGATTTCAGACAAGGCTGAAACAAAATTAATTATAATCATTGGGGGTGACACGAATTTTTGCGGCAGAACAAAAAAGAAAAAGAAAACATAAACCACATGTGAACCTGAAAAAGCTCTGTCCACTGAAGGGCCATAATTAAAAAGACACCCACAGGCAATACAAGCCCTAATCTCCGGGCAGAGAAAGGCCATAATCCCTAGAATTTAAGTATATTTTTCTCAAAAAGAAAAGAGAGGTCGCACGCATCCTAAAATCGAAGCATATTATTTCAAAAGGAGGGGAGGGGCCGCAAGCATTGATCTACAAAACGCACGAAAGCGATCACCTCTACAATGGTGACATATCCCCAACAGTCGGCACAAAGAAAACATTAGTTAATACTAACAATTCAAATCTAACTGATCTCGAATCCGTTAGCTACCAACAGAATCCATACACGCCCCTCAGTATCAAAAAATACTCAACACAAACAATCAGTCCACTACTTTAACTTGTATAAACATCACAGGGGTTTCCAACAACCAATAATCAGATAACTTACAAGAATGTGCAGCCAAGATTCAGACCAAAAAAGAAAAATTAAACAAACAAAAAATCAAAGCATAATCTCTTCAGTTCAGGTCTCCAAACATTTTCCGCATCTCTTATATCTCGGAAGAACGAAAGTTTGATTTTTAACATCACAAGAGATAATGGGAAATCCCAACTGAACATTCGTTAAGCAACGAGAAAATCAAATAAAATACGTCGAATAGATGGTAATACCAGAGAAAGATTCCATGAAAACGACACCCTTTCCCTTCAATTCTCGCCGAATAGAAACATGGCTTCAAGATCTTTGCCCCCTTCACTTATTTAACCTCAAGCACTTAGGGTTAGGGCATACGCAATCTTGTTGAACTCGCACTTCAAACCCTAACTCAGGTTAATTATCATAGCTCTGGTTATATTAGTACACTCAACTCCACTCGACTCGACTCGAGCATCAAACCCTAACTCTATTTAAGTAACATCACTGTTGTTTGTATCCTTATCCTCTCATAGGTTAAGGCCGAGTTTGACCGTGCGTTTGGGATGCAAGTGCTTTGTTGATGTGACACGTAATCAACCATGGTGGAGTTGATGCAATGTTTTACGGGTAGTATTTGGCGTGTACTATATATCTATGTGTTTTTAGATCTGATAAATAATCAACATTGTTATATGGATTTGTAAGTTGATATTTATGTGATTTTATAGAGTACTTTTCTATCGAGGTGTATTTAGGTGTTGCCATTTTAGGGTTAATTAGGTTTATTTTAAGTTGTTGGTGGGTATAATTTTTTTTTTTCATTTAAGGTCAATTTTTGTTAGTGATATGGTGAGTTAAGGTCAATTTTTGTTAGATGATATGGTGAGTTTATATTAAGTCTATTGTTACAATGTTCTCCAGTGTTAATGTTTTACAATTTTGTTGTAATTTTTGTTAGTGATATGTTGATTTTATATTAAGTATATTGTTGCAATGGCTTCAAGCTTTATTGTTTTACAATTTTGTTGTTGTAATAGCTTATAGTCTTCTTGTTGTAATGGTTTTAAATGTTGTCAATTTTTCAAAAGCATGTTTTTTGACATCTTTAACTCACAATTGTTATATGACAAGTTGATAAGTGATTGGTTGTTCTATAATGTAGCAAGTGACTTGTAGAATGGCATATCCCTTATATTGAAATTTTGTTCCATATTAAATAAGTGATTTCTAAAATAGGATATCTCTATATAGGGATTTCATTCCATATTAAATGCTTATCTGATCAATTGTTTGTAATAATAACAATATAATTTTAAGGTTACAATCAAGCTAGACATCAAATTGGTCTCTCACACTCCTTGTTCGTGGGACAAGGGACCTACCTCCGCATAGCGATTTGACTACTAAAGTCTACAAAGGCATGCATACTCCACCCTTCTAGATTTGAACCTGTGACCTCTTAGAGGAAGCACATGTTCTTAACCATTATGCTCACTTAAGTTGTACGTGAGCATCATCGTTAAATGTGTATTGTGAATAATTTTATACACATTAAAATCATGACATATTTAATTTACAAATATATTAGAAGTTTTTGAACAATTTACATGATTTATTTAGCTCGTGATTATAATCTATATAATATTAAAGAATATCTTTGAAATGACATGTCTTATAATAGAACTTTATATTATGATAATAATATCATCTTCTTCTTCTAATAGAAAAATCACCTTGTAGACTATAGAGAATGCAGATAACCTCATCAGCTTATTGCAACCATGCATTTACCACCTATAACTAGGAAATCTTCTCAAGGATTGCATAAGGAGCCCTGAGGATCCAATTCATAGCTCGCTTTAGCTAAAAGGTTTTCCTTTTCCACTGTTATAGTCTAACAATTCTCAAAGTAAGATTATCTTACCAATGCAAATAAGAGGAATTCACCAAATCTTAAACTCAAGGCCAGTTAAATCTAACCAAGGCATTTGCCTCGTCTCCATTTACTAAAAGTTAACTTCCCATATTAACTCATACAACTCACCTTGTTATGTATCATTAACATACTCAAACAGTTTCACTAGTTAACATGACCCATACATCTATATGACAATGTACACATACACACAAAACATACACAACATATATGTAAAACAATGTTATATTAGCATTATATGCCACATCCATTCATTAATCACATAATTTGGGAAGACTTTTCCTTTGTAATTAACACCAACTTACCGCAAACCTCAAACGTTCCTCCCAACCTAGACCACACTAATCTATGACTCACTCTCGAGCCAAGGCCATAACTCCATAAGGGAAAAGGCTCACTTAGAGCCAACTACATCATGCAGTCAGTATTATTCAGGTATTGGGCCAAGCCCCAACTTCGGCAACCTCCCTAACCACAATCTTATATCCCCCATCTTACACACCTAAGATAGTGCACCCTTTCACTACCTCCACAATCCGTCAAGCAATGTCGGTGTACACCCTTTCACTATCTCTTCATCCCATCAGGCTATGCCACCACTCCTCTTAGGCCTCAAGTGCAAAACGGTCAGGAAGTCTTAAAAAAATTGTGGCTCCAAGAGTTCTAAATTCCACTGGAAGTCTTTTGGGCACTCCTACAACCTTATTTTGGGAAAATTTTCCCGCCAATTTCCCTTCCATGCTCCATCCTTACCCCGAGAAAGTAAGGAACTTGGTCCTAGCAATATATCAAGTTTTTTCCATGTCCATTTTTTAAGCGATGGTGTTGGGTTAATTCAAGCTCTTGCCTTCGATTTTGTGCTTAATCCTACAGCACCAGTCATGGATTCCATGACGTGCACCTTTCTTCCTCAGACAAAAAGCTCCACTCATAGACGATACAAGTCGAAATAGTACAAGGCAATTGAGATAGGGCATGATGATTCAACTAAGGGAAGGATGACTTTTTGTATGCATGTGTGAAACCCTCCAAGTGTCAAATGAAAAAATCCCTTCCCCCACACTTGGAGACTAAACTTTTCTTATGTTTGTTTAACCTATTTTTTATGTGCCTAGTCATTAGTCTTTGTCTTGGGTTCCATCCCTCCCCCCCCCCCCTCTTACCTTTCCCCTTGTGGAGTTTTAACCCCTCATTTCTCATGCTTGACTTGATCTAGTTGTCTTTTTTTATTATTCATGGAATGGTTTACAACATGTCCTTAGGTCAAAATACATAACACAGGCACATAAGCAACAACACCTAGCTCAACAAGCTAATAAGAATATGTACAATACAATATGGAGGTATTCATGGGTGTTATGTTCCCCTCCCTCTTATTTAGGAATTATCCTTAATGCATTGTACATGTGTACAATGAAAATAAATGTGGGTATGCCTCCCACATGTTTACCCCCAACTCCCATGTAATGTCTTCGGGGCTACAATGGCTTCATTAGACCTTTAGCGACCCTATTGCCTTGTTTCGTGGTTTTTTTACCTTTCTATCTAGAATGCATATTGGGTTTACCTAAAAATCCCCCACCTAAATCACATTCCAATCTATCACGTGATTAACATTAGGCACACACTTTTTAAGTAAGGAAACATGAAACACATCATGAATATGCATGGATGTAGGTGATGCAAGTTGATATGCAGGTGAGCCAATCTTTTTAAGATTTTGAATATCTAATAAAAATGAGTTGCTAGCTTTGAATAACTCCCAAATTTTATTGAACTCTTTTTGGCTTTCAATTTTAAGAATACATGCTCCCCTGCTTTGAATTTCATATTTATCAACCCTTGTCGACATAGATTTTCTGCTTGCCTTGAGCAACCTTCAAGTTCAATTTAATTTTTATCTCTTTTCCCTCCATTTCCTTGAGAAACTCTAGCCCAACAATAGTTTTGTATACTAGGTTATCCCAACTCACAAGTGTGATGCATTTTCGACCATACAAAGCCTAAAACAGGCTTAGGATGCTTAGTATCCATTGTTGTTTGCAAAATCTACCAGATGCAAGTACACCTCCCATGATCTGAATTGGATCCATGAAAATTATCAAAGTGCCATGACTATATCAAATCAGGACAGACTTCGAATTTATGAACAAAGAGCTATCAGGAAGACGTCTGGACAGTGGCAGTTTGCAGCCAGTAAAGAACAACGAGGACCTCGGTCAAAGCACGCTGACCGAGGCCCATGGAGACCGCACAAGAGGCAAAACTAGCAGTTAGGAAGCCTGGATCGGGAAACAGAGGCCATTTCTGATGCGTGATTCGCGCATTGTTGGGCAAAACCCCTCAAGAAGGAAAAGCCTCGAGAGCTCGGTTGCATGGGAAGTCGGGAAACTGTAGGGAAAGCGCTAAGGTGAAAGGTGGGTCCCGCGCTCTAAAACCAGTGGTATATCGGAGGCATATTGGGCGGTAAGCAGATTTGGGCAGAGAACAAGCGACTCCATACACTGCATGACGCGTGTCCAGCGGATGACAGAGAAAACCGCCTCTCATCGCGCGTTAACGGTCGAGCAAGTCAACCACGCGATAAGAGCGAAAACCATAGGATCTGGGGGCTCCAAATCTGATGGCGGAGATTGCGCCCGATGGAGAAACCGGATACGAAGGAAAAATAAGCTACAACACATAAAAGTTTGAAGTCCGATTTGACCGCTGAGTTGGCAAATGAGTCATTCCACAGCGTAACTGAAATATCGAACTGTCAAGGAAGAGCTGGCGCAGTTCGTGAAAGGACAAGTAGCCACTTCCCTGTGGGATGTTGGCGATGACATAGAGGCAGGGAACTCCAAGCGAACAATAGCAGGCGATCCAAAGGGGTGGAAGAGGAAGTGAACAGTCAAGGAAAAATTGGCTTTAAGCCATGAACAGACAGAGAACAGTACGAAGAAGAGAAAGGAAGAACCAGAGAAGAAAAACAATGAACGAAAAGGTGAAAGAGACAGGAAGCAAGAAGCAGAAAATAGAGAGCCAAGCTGACCTAAGGCAGCATCGAGTAGATAGAAGGCTTGAGAGGTTCAAGCAATCCCTTTGAGGATCTATCAGGAATTGAGTACCACATTAGGCTCCTCCCATTAAAGACCAGAGAGGTCTAGACCTGGTAAGGAAAGAGTTTGTGCACTCTAGTGGCTTGGGGAATCCAAGAACCACCCTACCAAGCATTATCTATTTCAGGAGACTCAAATTGAGCTCCTCACTGTAAATCTCTGCTTTAAAGACACAATGAAAGAAGGCCACCACTGAAAGCTGGACCGGAGACGTAGCCTTGGAGAATAGGGTGAACTCCTTATTAATTTGTTGTGTTCTTGTATTTGCTTACTGTGTTTACCTTACTGTTCTCCATTTTCTAGTGTCTGTGTATTTTGCAATCTGATCGATATGTTGCCTAAAATAACATAGACACCCACCAGCACATGAGTCTGTAATACCTTCATTCATTAATTATTTAACTGAGAACACTCACGAGTGATTTTCAGATGAAGTGGTATCAGAGCTAAAGGTTGTTAAGGTTAGACAAGCTTGTGTTGGTTTAGCTGTTGAATGTTAACTAGATCAAAGCTCAAATTAGTAGAAGGAGAGTTGGTCGAAACTAATCCTGAAATTGGGGGAGTATATCCTCAGAAGACAATGTCAGAAGAAGGTTTTATGGGGCCAGACCCTCAATTCATAGATAGTTTCCTAGCCATAAAGTCCATGGTAAAGAAATGTATAGGGACTTTAGAAAACATAAGGATGAAGATTCATCAGGCTCTAAACAAGACAAAGGAGAAGATGAGTCTCACTT